>VCHN02002022.1:0-18923 GCA_007115665.2 Sequoiadendron giganteum | reverse complement strand
TTTTTCTTCTAGTTTTGCTTCCAATTTGACGTCCAGTTTTGCTTCCAGGTTTGCTTCAAATTTTTCTTCCAATTTTGATTCTAGTTTTGCTTCAAGTTTTGCTTCCGGTTTGCTTCCGATTTTGCTTCTAGTTGTGCTTCCAGTTTTGCTTCCAGTTTTTCTTCTGGTTTTGCTTCCAATTTTTCTTTCGATTTTACTTCTAGTTTTGCTTCTTGTTTTGCTTCTAAGTTTTCTTCCGATTTTGCTTCCAGTTTTTCTTTCGGTTTTGCTTCCACGTTTGCTTTTGGTTTTTCTTCCAAGTTTGCTTCCGATTTTGCTTTTGGTTTTGCTTCTAGGTTTTCTTTCAGTTTTGCTTCCAGTTCTGCTCCCAATTTTGCTCTCGATTTTTCTTCCGATTTTGCTTCCAATTTTGCTTCTGATTTTTCTTCCAGTTTTGCTTTCAATTTTGCTTCCAATTTTTCTTCCAGGTGTGCTTCCAATTTTTCTGCTAGGTTTGCTTCCAATTTTTCTTCCAAGATTGCTTTTGGTTTGCTTCTAATTTGGCTTCCATTGTTGCTTCCTTTTTTGCTTCTAAAAATGCTTCTTGTTTTGCTTTCATTTATTAATTTAATATGTTTTATTTCTAAAATTGTGCCAAAATGGGCACCCAATTTGGCTTCCGGTTTGGCTTCCATGTCTACTCCCATTTTTTTTTCTAGTTTTGTTTCCAATTTGACGTCCAATTTTGCTTCCGGGTTTGCTTCAAATTTTGCTTCCAAGTTTGCTTCTAGTTTTGCTTCCGGTTTGCTTCCTGTTTTGCTTCTAGTTGTGCTTCCAGTTTTGCTTCCAGTTTTTCTTCTGGTTTTGCTTCCAATTTTTCTTCTGATTTTACTTCTAGTTTTGCTTCTAAGTTTGCTTCCGATTTTGCTTCCAGTTTTTCTTTCGATTTTGCTTCCACGTTTGCTTCTGGTTTTTCTTCCAAGTTTGCTTCGAGTTTTGCTTCTGGTTTTGTTTCTAGGTTTTCTTTCGGTTTTGCTTCCAGTTTTGCTGCCGGTTTTGCTCTCAATTTTTTTTCCTATTTTGCTTCTAGTTTTGCTTTCGATTTTGCTTCCGATTTTTCTTCCAGTTTTTCTTCCAATTTTTCTTCCAAGTTTGCTTCCAATTTTTCTTCCAAGTTTGCTTCCAATTTTTCTTCCAGGTTTGCTTCCAGGTTTGCTGCCAAGTTTGCTTCTAGGTTTGCTTCCAATTTCTCTTCCAAGATTGCTTTTGGTTTGCTTCTAATTTGGTTTCCATTGTTGCTTCCTTTTTTGCTGCTAAAAATTCTTCTTGTTTTGCTTCCATTTATTAATTTAATATGTTTTATTTCAGAAATTGTGCCAAAATGGGCACCCAATTTGGCTTCCGGTTTGGCTTCCATGTCTACTCCCATTTTTTCTTCTAGTTTTTCTTCCAATTTGACATCTAATTTTGCTTCCAAGTTTGCTTCAAATTTTGCTTCCAAGTTTGCTTCTAGTTTTGCTTCCAGTTTTGCTTCCCATTGTGCTTCTGGTTTTGCTTCTAGTTGTGCTTCTAGTTTTGCTTCTAGTTTTTCTTCCTGTTTTTCTTCCAATTTTTCTTCCGATTTTACTTCCAGTTTTGCTAATAGTTTTGCTTCTAAGTTTTCTTCTGATTTTGGTTCTAGTTTTTCTTTTGAATTTTGTTTCCACGTTTGCTTCTAGTTTTTCTTCCAAGTTTTCTTTGGATTTTGCTTCTAGTTTTGCTTCTAGGTTTTCTTTTGGTTTTGCTTCTAATTTTTCTCCCGGTTTTGCTCTCGATTTTTCTTTCGATTTTGCTTCCAGTTTTGCTTCTGATTGTTCTTCCAATTTTGTTTTCGATTTTGCTTCCACTTTTGCTTCGAATTTTTCTTCTAGGTTTGCTTCCAATTTTTCTTCCAGGTTTGCTTCCAGGTTTGCTGCCAGGTTTGCTTTGAGGTTTCCTTCCAATTTTTCTTCCAAGATTGCTTTTGGTTTGCTTCTAATTTGGCTTCCATTGTTGCTTCCTTTTTTGCTTCTAAAAATGCTTCTTCTTTTGCTTCCATTTATTAATTTAATATGTTTTTTTCCAATTTAATTAGTTAAATATATCATGCCTCTTAAATAACTCATATGATTATAGAGTAAGTAATTTAATTATTGAACTCATATGAGTAAATAACAATATAATTATTGTGATCATCATCTATAATTAAAACAAGTGAGTCAAATATCTATAATTTAATTGAATTTGGCAACATCCATTCTGAGTAGTAAATTAAAATCAGCATACTTAATAAATATCCCTCCAAAAATCATCGACCACTTTTAATATATATAAATTGAAAAGTCAATACTGATAAGATCATCATCATATATAACTAAAATAAGTGAAAATAAAATATGCCAGTACATCAAAAACATGTCAAAATGATACATGTCCAACAGTCGACATAAGTGAGAATGATACATGTACAAATGATATAAATAAAATTGATAAATTATGTAACTCAAATTGATACAAGTGAAGATGATACATGTCAATATGATACAACTCAACAATATAGTACTGTAGGCTGTGAAAATGATACATATGATAGCAACCATAAAAAGAGTCATCATAACGATATATCAACAATGATCCATGATGTAGTTTATATGATCATGAATGTCACTGGTTACTATCACCAAATGTCTCATCATCATCATCACCATTGTGATCATCATCATCATCATCATCATTACCGGCGTTGATGTCTTCTGTATTTGCATCATCATCATCCTCTGCCATGTGATTTGTACCAGTAGAACCAATATTTTGTGGATCTATATCATGTTGAGGATCATCTTGATCTTCTGGAAGACCCGTGTTCTGCAAAAAAAAAACTTTATAAATGAAAAGTTATTATTTATTTCATGCAATATTTTATTTTTCTATTATATATCTAATATTACAACATATGAGATGAAACCATAATCATATTACATCATATCAAAGTGCACATACCATAATAAAATTTCAAAAAAGTTACAGCTAATACTGTTGAGTCGGGAGAAACTTCAGCTTTAAGAAACAAAGCCAATTAGGCTGGCAGACTTGTGGATTGGGCCAACATTTGGTGGAAGAGGAAGAAAGATGACTAGAACTCTAGAGGCCCACCATAATAGATTTTAGTATTCAAGCATGAGAGAAGAAGAGAGAGTTGATATCATGTATCAAAAAATTAAGCATGCATTCTTCCAGCCAGTGAAGAAGGAGATGATTACTTTGCTTCATTTTCATTTGCATAACCATATCACGACATGGGAACTAAGAAGACCAAGGATTTCAAGTTTTATGTGGAGGTAATGGATGTGGTCCGTACTTTAGGAGGTGTAAGAAGGTCCATATATGATCCCGATGAAATCGAGGAAGAACAACAAGAGAGGGACAAGAAAAATAAAATCAATACACAGTTTCAAGGATTTGTAGAGCAAGTAAGAGAGTTATGGGAGCAGCCTCATCTAAAAGATTTTGAACTAGAGTTTGATATAGCATTTAGAGAGCTTGGTTTTCATGGAGTTCCTTTCAAATCCTATGATTTTATAGTTCCTACGGTAAACTGTTTGGAAGAGTTGGTGGAATTACCTTTCTTAGTAATTACTATTAGTGAGATTGAGATTTTTAACCTTGAGAGAGTAGGACTTGGGAAAAAGGCATTTGATATAATGGCTATTGTTTTCAAAGACTTCAAGCAGAATGTACTCCGCATTGATGCCATTCCTCAATCTTCACTTGATGGCATCAATGAATGGCTGAACTCCATGGATATAAAGTATTATGAAAGTAGAATGAACTTGAATTGGTAGCCAATTTTGAAGAGTATTACTGTTGATCTAGATAAATTTATTGAATATGGTGGTTGGGAATTTTTGAATATGGAAGCTAGTGATTCTGATTTTGATAATTCAGAAGAGTTAGATCAAGGATATGAACCCTCTGATGTAGAAGAGGAATCAGAATCAGATTTCATGTAGAAGAGGAATCCTTATCAAGTTTGGCTACCCTTATTCAGAATGCCTTAGTCTTTGGACTCAATACAAAGTTGTGCATTGTTATTCCATATTTGTAAGATGTAGGACATTTAAGGGGTACAACATATAGAAATTCAGTACTGTCATCCAAGGAAAACTTACAGATGGTGTATCAAGAACAACAAAAAATTCTTTTATTAGGGTTAATGCTTTCTTCCCCCATGCTGTTGATATTTTCCCCAAAACATGTTTTTTTTATTATTTCAATGCATCTCAAAATTCAATTTATTGATTAACATTTATTACGCATTTCAGCTATTTATGCAAATGATGCAAATTTTTTAACTTGATCAGTGTTGTTACTTCGGTAGTTTGACTTCTTTGACAACCAACCATTAGGCCATTGTGTATGGGAGCACATTTGTGTTTTTAATTAGCTTTTTTGGATAGCTCTACTGGATGTTGAGGACATTCCATTTATCTTTTGAATGTTAAGAAGTCAGAGTTTCAAGGATTTGTCAAGCAAGTAAGAGAGCTATGGGAGCAGCCTCATCTAAAATATTTTGAACTAGAGTTCGATATACCATTTAGAGAGCTTGATTTTCATGGAGTTCCTTTCAAAGCCTCTTCTTTTATTATTCCTACAATAAATTGTTTGGTGGAGTTGGTGGAATTAACTTTCTTAGTAATCGCTATTAGTGAGATCGATAATTGTTAACCTTGAGAGAGTAGGACTTGGGCAAAAGGCATTTGATATGGCTATTGTTTTCAAAGACTTCAAGCAGGATGTACTCCAGATGTATGCCATTCCTCAATCTTTGCTTGATGACATCAAGGAATGGCTGAACTCCATGGATATAAAGTATTATGAAAGCAAAATGAACTTGAATTGGTGGCCAATTTTGAAGAGTATTACTAATGATCCAGATAAATTTATTGAAGATGGTGGTTGGGAACTTTTGAATATGGAAGCTAGTGATTCTGATTCTGATAATTCAAAAGAGTCAGATCAAGGATACGAACCCTCAGATGTCAAATAGGAATCAAAATCAAATGACGAAGGTTCAAAAGATGAATCTCTTGTGGAGTTAGAGGAGGACGAAGAAGAAGAAGAAGATTTTGAAGAGGAGGAAGGTAAAACATGGGATGAATTAGAAGCCCAAGCTAGAAATGTAGATAAGGAAAAAGGAGACTATTTTGATAGTGAAGATCAGGAAAGGCGGCAACAAAAGGTAAAAGCTATAGGGAAGTATCGAGCACCTGATATTAGAGATTCAAGAGGAATATCTGCCAAGAGACATAAATTCATATGAATTAAGTTCATCTACATCCTTCTACTATTTATTCATGCACATAAACGATCATCTTGTAATCATAATATTTGAGCTCTATTTACTCATCCTACACATCAATAAACAACTCAACACAAGAGATGCAAATTGAAATATTAACACAACAATATCCAACTAAGTTATTGAAACTCAACTATTGATACCTCATTCTCCATCTAGATTACAAAATCCTTCCACTTTTTGTTTTGTAACAATATTCTTTTCAAATTTCTTTGGATGGCGGCCATATTTCTCCTCCTTTCAAAACATGGCACATGGAGTAGTTAAACTAATTAATATGCAATCATTTACTTTTTCCAAGGAAGAAAAATAAATATATCCTTTAAAATATTAAATATACTTACAAATGTACAGATCAAGGCCTGTAAACTTTTCTGGCCACTGCAATGCATGGCATGAAGTTTATCAATCCTAGCCTTGGAGGCCTTGTCCTGAAACATATACTAATTCAATTTAACTATGCACAAATAAAATTTAAATATCGTTTAATAAATTTGATATAATCTTATGAGAAAATTCAAATACCTACATACTTTCCTCACCATACTTCCTCCGTGCATCAGACTTCTCACATGCTTTTACAAGCTCTTTCCATACTTTCACACTTACATCAATTGGCCTTCTTTTCTACCTTAGCTAAGGAGGGATATTTTTTATCTTCTTTGTTTGGTTGCATCAAAATCTCTTGCAGTTTTGAGACATTTGTAGCTTTATCTTCTTTAAAGACCAACCTGTGCCAAATTTAGTCTCCATGTCATGGATAACTTCTTTTTTTAGTTGCATGGGTATTTGTGAGAATGGAAAACGTAGATGGTCTTTGAACCGTTGAAGGCATGATTCCTTCAACCTATTCACAAACATTTTCCTAGCATCCATCATTCAGACTTCCCCTGAAACCACCTTGTATTCTATCTTCATATTGTAGCTACTAATGCAAGATTGATAACATGGCATGGTGGAAGAATTCTGTGTCCCAGGAGTGGCTGGGACATTGGAAGTCTCTCTTCCCTGTTCCACATTCTTAGAGTTTACTGTCACTAATTTTTTCCTGGATATTTCGCTCAATCCAAGACTAGTTGGGGAATCAATTGATTCCCTTTCACACAATTAATTTGTTTGCAATTTTTGAGGGGCATTACCAAATTTTTTTTCTATGTATCTGGCAAGCATTGTCTAGTCCACATTAACCAATTTTTTCACTTCCTCTACCCCCAATATGGAAGCCAATTCATCTTTATCTTTTTCACTCTCATGTCCCTATATATATTTTTAAATTATATTTCTTCTTTTAAATTTAGAAATAAAAAACTAAAAACTACAATTCCTCTTTATCTTTGTTAGTCTCATGTCCCTGTATATATATATATATATATATATATATATATTTAAATTATATTTCTTCTTTTAAATTTAGAAATAAAAAACTAAAAAGTAAAATTAAAAGAAATAATGGAAGCATTTACAAATCTATAAAGGGACAATGAATTACCTCATTGTGTCTAGAGTCTACTGACAATGCTCACTTCCTTCTATTGCTTGACATTTTGAGGTGACCTAGGGAAAATTATTTTCGTCCAGTCTATGGAGGCAAACAAAGTACACACTGTCAGGTATGAAAGTTTTCGTCCAGTTTGTGGTATGAAAGTTTTGTTTTGTAGGAAAATATGTTCACTGGGTTTGCTTAGTGTTGATAACCTAGGGAAAACATGTTCACTAGGTTTGCTTAGTGTTGATAAACTTATCATGAAAACTCTTTCATAATGCAATCATGCATGAATTTGTCATGGCATCGGTGACTATGGCGCGACTAGGCAAAACCAAGCAGTTTCTGCATTTATTTTCAGCAATTTCTCAATAATGACTGACCCAATTCCCAAATTTGCCAAGCATTCACTATTTCCTTGATACCTAGGTTAGGGAAAGAATACAAAGGAATCTTGGCTTCGTGCTATAATATTTTGAGCCAAAGCTCAAATGGGTAGGATAATTTTTTTTGTTGGTTTCTCAAAGGTTTTACAATTTATAATGATGGGACAATTTAGAGGTTGCCTGGACAGGTTAGGCCATGAACTAGTAAACAATCATGAATTCAAATGCAATAAAAAGAGCAGTAAATAATCATGAATTCAACCAAGAAAAAAAAATTTGTAACCTTACCTATGGTGTCGCAAACTAAATCGAATTTCTCATCAGTTGCTGGTAGTGCCATGCTCTCTTCCTTCGCACGGTGTTTTTCCCTTTTTTGTCGTCTGATTTCTTCCTTCACACGGGAAATTTTTTAATTTATTATTTTGATTCAGTAGTCGGCGTTAGTTAACACCAACTTTAGTGCCAAATTTTGGTTGTTAATGTAATCTATTTGGGGTGCCTAAGATAATGCCAAGTGTGCCTAATTGAGCGCCTATCATTGCTATATAGTGACTATTTTCATTATTGTGTATAATAGGATCCAGAGTGTTGGAAATAATTCAAACCCCTGCCTTGTTTTTGTGAGCACCATTGTCCTATGGCTCCTTCATTAGCTCAGTCCGATAGAGCGGTTTTTACCGTGGTCCCGCAAGGTGCTTCATCCTTCTCGGTGGTAGTGCGGTGAAAGCTTTTGTGGCAGCAGGCGAGTCTTCCTTTTGTTCCTAGTGGTGTTGTGGTGACTCTCGCAAGTCTTCTACCAAAGGCATGTGATAGTGCAGTGACCACCGTTGTCTCATGGCTCCTTCATCAGCTCGGTACAATAGAGCGGTTTTTACCGCGGTCCTGCAAGTTGCTTCTTCCTTCTCGATAGTAGTGTGGTGAAAGATTTTGTGGCATAATTTTTATTCACATAGGAGGCCATGGAGAGAGGACGTGGATGGCATAGAAATACTAAATCACTGAGAGGAAAGTGGGTGGAAATAGATGAGACAACGAAATCTGCAGATACAATAGAGGTAAGAAGAGAAAGCAACCTCAACCAAAGGAGGAAGGTGTTTATGAATTCACAAATGATACAACATAGAGGAGATATCAATATGTCAAATATATGACTAAAGTGAGGTTTTGTGTTGGATAGCATACTCGTTGAAATCATATAATTGGTGTACTAAACATTATTTACTATGTTGTGTATTATAGGGGCGAGACAAGGCCATGGCAACAAATCATTTCATATCAAATGAGGACACAACAGATGAAGTGGGACATTAGGTACTCAAATTTTGACTTAACTTAGGAAAAAATGATCTGATGGCATTTTGTGATACGTCCATCTTTTTTCACAATATTATTGAAATTTATAATGTATTATCCAATCTTGACATAAATTAATGCATGTTGTTGATTATTTTAGATGGAGATTGGAGCAAATGCAGAGCCTGGGCGTTCAACTAGCAAAAGAACAAGATATTGTCCAAAAAAAAAAAGAACAAGATATGTATGTGGGCGTGGAACTAAAACTATTAAATCACGTAGATGACAGTGGGTGGAAGAGGATATGACAATGGATAATGCAGATACAAATGATTACACTGAAGAAGAGGTAGGTCAGGACTATAGTACATGGGATGACTACTTTGAGAAAATTGTTGTTTGTGGATGTTTTGTATGTCATGGAAAGAAACAATTCAAACGAGCGATTGTACAAAGACATTACATATATGATGAGCTTCCAGTTGGTAGTATGCCTCATACAATCGATTAAAACCAAAGAATAATAAATGAGTGTGGACTGATGTTTTAAAAACTATGTTGTCAAAATTGTGTTTTATTTAAATTATTGTATAAGAAAAGGTAGTCTATAAAATAATGTTCCATTATTCAATTGATGTATATATGTTCATACAATTTTTATTTTTATTTTTTAAGCCATATTTGATTATATTTCTTTGAAATTGATACATTTATGATCTATCCAATTATTTCCAAACATTAAATAATGCTTGCGTTTGTTGATAGGTAGAATATTTTGATGAAACATATACTAATACCCAAGATCGAATTGGGTTATTAAGATTTGGACGAGATGATCCAAACCATCCTTTAAACCACACTAGGGCGAAAAGAGCAAGATTGAAGAGAACACTACCACCTGAGAAATTTGAAGAGCTAATGAGAGTCAAATACACTAATGGCATGCCACCTAGCCTTAATGATGATGATCATGATAGTGAAAATGCAGTGCATGAAGAAGGATTGAATGAAATTCTTACATGTTTCTTTGGGGATGGAAACAATGATGACAATAATGATGATATGGTTGACAGTAACGATGATAGCAGGGGTAATTACCACCAATGTAATGTTGATGATAACAACATCAAAGACTCCACCAAGTAAGCAATGAAGACACCCGTGTTCAAATCAGGTGCAAGTAGAACCTCAAAACTAGCATGCACATTAATATTATTAGAAATCAAGTCACTATTTGGTTGGTCAGACAAAGGATTCACTACCCTACTGAAGTGAGTTGAAATCTATTTCTTACTTTGCATTGTCAATTGTACATAATTCGTAAACATTCATCAACTTTGTTTATATTTCTTTAAGGGTATTTTAAAACCATATATTGTATATAAATAGTCCTAGTATAGATTGGCATATCAAACATGTTCATCATAAGTCAAACATTCAATTGATTTAATCTCTGGCAATCTTATTGGGCACTAAAAACTAAAATATTCCCTGAAGAGAATGTGTTGCCATCAACTTGCAGAGAGGTGTGTCAGTTGTTGGTTGAGTTGAGGATTGAATATTTTATACAAAGATGAATACCAAAACAACATAGAATGACCTGTATGCAAAGATAAGAGATAGCGTACAAATGTACAAGGTCCCACATTTCCAAAGAAGGTTCTACGTCACATGCCAATTATACCTAGACTTCAACGAATGTTTCGTTGCAATTCACTAGCACAATTGATGGACTGGCATGCAAAGAACAAGAGTAAAGATGGATTCATGTGAATTCTGGCTGAGTCCAAAGCAATGAAACACATAGAGGAAAAATGGCCAAGAGAGCCCCGTAGTATCAGGTTTGTCTTGCAATTGATGGAGTGTGCCCATTCTCTTTCCTAAGCTCAAATTATAGTGTTTGGCCAGTCAGATTGATAGTATGCAATATTCCTCCATGGATGAGTGTTAGAAAGAAGCACCTTATGTTGACTCTCATTGTTCTAGGGAAACATCAAGTTAAAAACATGGATTTTTATCTTGCACCTTTTATTGATGAGATGCAACTGCTATGGAAAGGCATAAGAATGTATGACATATCACATCCTCCATCAAATAGGTCCTTCATGTTGTATGGTGTGCTATGTTGGACTATTCATGATTTCCTAGTACTTGGTGTTTGTTCTGGTAAGATAAAATATTTACGTATTTACACTCATAATTTATTTTCATCCCAACTTTCATACTTAGTTTTATACTATTTTTTTTATGTTATTAACATTACTTATTGAATTGTAGGGCTTCAAACAAAGTGGATATTTGCATGTCCAAGATGTGCAAAACAATTTCAAGGGTGGTATTCTAAAGATCTACATAAATTTATCTACGCAAACAACAGGGTTTTTCTACCACTAGATCATAGGTTTAGAAATCATGTAAAGAATCAATTTGATGGAAAAGTTGAAAATAGAGGCCCTCTCATGATTATGGGTCTAGGTGATTGGCTTAAGAAGTATGAAGATGCTGAATTGAAAGCTTGGGAGGATTTTTTTGATCAGGGTGATTCAATTGAAGAACCAGAACAAGTCGTAGGTAATATGCCAGAAGGAATGAAAAGGAAATCCATATTTTATGAGCTCCCTTCCTAGAAGGATCTATTAATATCTCACCTATTAGATCCTATGCACATCTTCAAAAATATCCTAGATTCTATATTTTGGCATATATCAGGCAAAGAGAAGGACACCTTGTCTTCGAGGAGAGATATTTCTCTTTCGCATACCAAATTTGATAGAAAAAATTTGTGGCCAAACAGGGAAAATGAAACATATGCATAAGCTCCATGGATTTTGAAAAAAAAGAGCTAGGCCAACTAAAAAATGTCATCCTTTCAATAAGGACACCTATTGGATATGGGTCATCATTGGCTAAAGATTTTACAGTTGATGGAAATATCATAGGATTTAGAACACATGATTTTCATAATTTAATGAAGGTATTATATATCAACATTTAACATTTACTGGTAACATTGATTAAGTACTAAATTTATTTTGATATTTTGTTGTGTGAGAAAAAATTACTAATGACCTTTTCATAAATGTGTTTGATAGCATATCATGCCATTGGCAATTAGGGTGGATTCTTGTCTTACAGTTGACTTAAGGAATGCCATAAGTCGATTTTCAACATTTACAAGGTATGTGGTTATATGAAATGTTCATTTGTGAGAGACATAGAGATATTATATTGCATTTTAATTTATGACTAAAGGTTCATACTAATTTACTATTCTTATATTAGGTGGGTGACCTCCAAGGAGATCCATGAATCTGAAGTGCCAAAGTGGAAGAAGGAAATTGCAGAAATTGTATGTGTATTTGAGAAGGAGCTCCCTACAAGTTTCATGGACCTACAAGTCCATTTACTTATACACGCAGTCTATGAAATTGAATTGGTGGGTGTCATATAAATGAGGTGGATGTTTTTCTTTGAGAGGTATATGAAAACTCTTAAAAGATATGTCTAACAAAATGCACATCTAGAGGGTTGCATTGTTGAAGGGTATGTATTGAATGCAACATTTTTCTTCCTATGTGAATTCCTTGGTAAGGATTTTGAAGATGGCCCATGCATCTGGGATGAAGAACGAGCATCAGATATTATTGATGGAGAAAAACAAAAATCTAATGGTGTTGAAATATAAATTAGTAAGTAAATTCATGATCAATCTCGTTGTTTTTCTTGCAATCATTAATTTACTCTATAATTTATTTGTCAAATTAACAGCATGAAATTTGGAGTTTGAAATAAACAGTTTTACATTTACTAGGTGTAGACAAAAGTTCTATACTCGACAAGTTCATTATGTACCACATGGACTTTATGAACAAATGGATTGATTTGTATGATAAAAAGAGAGAAGAAGTGTTAGAAGAAAGGAGATAGTTTAAGAGATCGAACCCAAGGGATACTCCACTTCCCACTCATCTGATTGGGGAATGGGAAAAATATTGCACACTAGAATGGGTTACTGAACAAATTCAAAATCAAATAGAAGATTCAGGTACAGATTCAAACATAACAGAAGATGAAATCAACATGTCTAGAGGATGTGAAAGAAAGGTACAGTTGGAATTTTACAAAATTTTGTTTCCTTATAGTTTTGTCAGTATTAACTATTTTAATATTCGTCATTATATTTGTTTTCACTGAAATAAATAGTCTTTCATAGGCGAGGAAATATCCAACAATGTGGGCATATGGTCGACATTATCGTGTAGAAAGTGTAGATGTAAAGAGACGATCCTTCAATTGTGGCATCATGGTTGACTTCAAGCAATCTAGTCGATCAAACTCAAAAGATAAGAAGATAATTGAAGGGAATCTACAATATGTTGGGAAAATATAAGAAATTATTGAGTTGGATTACCACTCTTTTAAATGTCGTATTTTTAAGTGTGGATGGTATGAAGCATTTGAGAGGACACAAAGACATGATACCCATAGTAGATTGTTTTCTATAGATTCCTCATCGTTCCTACCGGAGGATAAGGAGACTTATGTTCTACCAATTCATTGTGAGCAAGTATTTCTTTAACTCAAACAAGAAGCGATAGTGATCGTTAATCTATTAATTCATAGCTTATTGCAAATATATACATGTGTTTATTAATCAATAAAATTGTTATAACATGCTTCTAATATATGTATGTCGTTCATGTGCAGGTATTTTTCTATGAAGATATTTTGGACCCGAAATGGATATTTGGCATACATTATGATCCAAGGTTAAGGCATGTATTTGATGATGCATTAGTGGATACTGAGAAAAACAATGATGGCCAACAAAATGAGATAGGTATTAGAAAACATCGAAGAAATTGACATCCATGATGATGTTGAAGATGGTTATGTTCAAGCACAAGAAGATAACAATCTAGAGTTAGATGATGTTATGGAAGACAACAATATGGATGGTATAGAAAATTATGATCCAAATACATCTGGTAACAATATAGATTGTCTATAGTCAAATTTTAATAATGATGAAAATGATGCAGGTCAAGATAAGGATGATGATAATATTAAATACTTGAAAGAACATATGAACATTGACAATGATACACTGGATGGCATTGTAGCAGACAATAATGTTAATGATGAAGAATTCTAAATTTTCATAATTATTTGCAATCCATGTTTAAAAAGGGATGATTCTTATGGCCTAAACTTTGAAATGCTTCAGTAATATTATGTTGTACTTGGACAATTGAAAAGCTATTTTATTCTCCTAGCAAGCTTTTTTATTTTCCATTATAATTCTAAACCAAACAACATTTGTGGGGATGGCCTTTTACACAATCTTAATTTGTATGAAGTTCATGAGCCTGTTGTCAAGCAGTAAATTCCTTTCATAGATAGGAAATGTAAAGGCTTCATTTAAGAAAAGATAAGTAGTCTCTTTCTAAGGGTAATCCACATGCAAAAAGTAAAAAGCACATAAAAAAACAATTGTACAATAGAAAATTAGATTCAATCAGTTATGTCTTATTTCACTTGCACACTTATCTGAAAGACATAGGGTATTCACCATAAATTTTCCTTGACAAAGCAAACATGTTCTTTTATTTATTTTCACTATATATCTCAGAAGTGAAATTGTTATTACATAATGATGCACTGAGAAAATAATATATACAAAAAAATGCAAAGAAAATGTTTGAAATTTAACATGCAACCTACTGTGTTGTGCTAAAAGGAATCAATATTAACTGGGACAAGAAATAAAAATAAAATTTTGATGATTGTACTTAAAAGTGAAAAGGATATGAAAAGTGTGGACAATGATGGTGTTGAAATTGAAAACCCTGATTTTGATGACATTATTGTTTTATGTCATTAGAGATAAAGAGCACACACAATTTTATATACATAGCAAATGAAGATTTGAAACTACTAAACTAAAAATGTAAACACTATAATATTTTTCCTTAAACAATAATTCACATACTCACTTACAAAAAAGGGTGAAGCATTTTTAATTCAAACTATGTTTTCTTTAATAGACATAACAGTAAAAGAATATTTACAAGTACAAGAATACATACACTGTTTCAGAGAAAATAAGGAATGTTTCATAGAATATACAAGTACAAGAATATATAAAAGAATATTTACAAGTACAAGAATATATACATTGTTTCATAGAATATATACAATGTTTCACAGACTTCTAAATTTTCAAAGTTATTTGCAATTTGTTGGGTCTCAAAAATGCCGGTTTTTAGACCATAAGAGGGTGCCAATCTCTAAGAGGACTTTAATCCTTAATATGAACCAATTAAAGTAAATTATTTGAAAGGACTTTAATTCACACCTAACCATAAACCAATCAAATCATCCACACGGTAACAAAAAATGTGCCCTGATAAATCTTGTAGATTTAAACAACTTGAAAAGACCACTTTGGAGATAGAAAAGCAATAAATAAGCATGAAAATCGACACAACAATTGAACACTGAAAATGGATTACGAGTTATAATGTATCTGCTCTATTATATTGCTCAAAATATAAACATACATAACATGAGCTCTTTTGATATGAATAAGTGGATGAGATGGTCTAGTATCTATTCAAATGGATTGAAATGATGATGATATGATGATCAAAATCGGACCTTGGTTTCCCTATTTGTATGGGAAGAAAAAAGCTTCAGGTCTGTTCATAAAAGTTACATCGTTTCTTAACTAAAGCATAATTACCATAACATAGAAAATTAAAAAGAGTTTATTTTTGGATGCACCACAGTCTGTTAATCATCAACAAGTGTGTGTGACCACCTAAGATCTGTTCAAGGCTCAAGCACCATGTTAATGCGTCCACAAAAACCAAACTTTGCCGACCTCCTCATACAACTCGTGCAAGGAACAATTTAACCTTTGACATGTGATCAATGTATTTCTCCTAGGCATAAGTGTTTGTATTCTGTAGAGTGGTTGTCATTACATTCTCTAATCCAACAATCCTCTCAATCTACTTATGCATTTTCTTGAGTACCTCATCCTCATCATTGATGTCATCAAGGATGCCTGGCAAATATTTTGATATCTCATTTTTCCAAGTTCCGTGATCCTTCAAAATTGTTTCTTCAAAGAAATATGGCATGACCATACATAGTGGTTGGCTGAAGTCACTCAATTCTCATGTCAAGATATTGTAGAAGTTTTCATTTGTATTCATGAGGCTCTAACATTCTTGGAACAAATCATTATTATCTCCATCTTTTGCCTTGATATGGGATTCCATTTCCTTCATCTTATCAAGTAGTCTTCCATTTTCCACGAGGACCTTGTATGTTCCATTGTGAGCACACCAGACACCATCTACATGTTGGCACATATCTTTGAATTTCATACAAATTATCCTTGATGCTACTTCAAAAGTAGTAGCCTTCAATTTTCTTTTTAGTCTTTCATGTTCCTTTTGAGCCTTCTCAAATTTATGCTTCCATTGAGAAGTCTCAGACATGGCCTCTAACACTTTTCTTTCATGTTCAATTAAAGGAGAGTAAAGCCTTGGAGAAGCAGGCAGCCTATCTTTGTAGTTGGTTAATTCTTGTTTCAACCTGTTATTTTCCTCTATCAGCCACTAGTTATCTCTTACTAGCTTTTGGATTTGGGCTTTGGTGAATTTGGCTACATTCACATTCAAGTTAGTAGTCTCCAAGGGATCTGTCTCCCCTACTCTTTTCACTAGGAGATGTCCAAAAATATGACCATGTTCAATGAGAGAAGGCTTCTTTCCTAGGGGGTAAAGAGCCCAAATTTGCAAAGTGGTATTATCAGGATTGTACTTTGACCCTGTATAGACCCTGTCACTTGCTTCATCTTTTAATTGCAAATTTTTATTCTTTCTATTCAAAAATTTGGCAAACATAATGGCTTAACTAAGATCCCACCCAAGAAGGAGCATAACTCTAGCTTCTTGCAATAATGCTCTTCCTCTCTCAAAAGTCATGTTTCTAATTTCCCTATCAACTCCATGTTGCAAATCTTTCAAGACATGAGCCTCTTTCTCAGGTTCAATGTCCTTTAACCTTTCTCTTATTAGTCTTCCTTTATACTCATATATAAAGGACTTAAATTTAGGGGTTTGCTCAAAAGTGTCATCTGCAACAAATTCCTAACTTGCACGATGCCTCACATCATCTGATAGCTCATCAGAGGCTTCAAAGGTGATCACACTTATTTCCAATGGCATCTCATATTGGGGTATAACAGGAGCATTAAACTGTGAGACTTCTTATTCCTCCTCAATGTTATCTTCTTCCATGGATGGGGAACCAACTGAAAAGCTCACTTTGGGAGTAGGTTGAGGTGATAAGTGATCTAGTGGTGTGATTTTTTCTACTTTCCTCCTAGAACCGATGCCCCTTCCTCTTTCAAATGCCACAAGTGGCACATCTCTTATTAGTTCTTCTTCATGGAGGATTAATTGTTCAATTCTTTCTGTGGGATCATGTACCTCAGGGAAAGCCCCTACATAGCCCGGGTTATTATTCACATTGTAAGCCTCAAACATCATAACCCTAATGTAGGCATTCATTCTCATCATGTTACGTTTTTCTTCACAATTTCTGATGACATCTTCTAAAATTAAACTATGCTCATACCCTTTCAATTTCTAAAAAAAATTGGAATCACAAATGAAGTGTTCAGGATCAAACTTTTCCCTTTTGTTGCCAACCGACAAGCCATAATAATCTAGTTTACCACTAACCAATTCATAGCCTAAATCAAAGATAATAGTGAAATCACCAAAGCATAAAGTGGAAGGCATGAAATTTTTCCTCCCATAGCTCTTTAAATGCATGAAAGCTGAAAATGGAAATTTCCTTATGATCTCTAAATAAGCAACTCTGTCTAGCACAGTCTTAGGTAGAAAATAAGGCGCAACTTCAAATCCATAAAACCTAATAATAGTAAAATCCCCAAACATGTACAAGTCCCCCCAATTTTGATTTATCCTTGCTTCATGACCCATATCTTTTGGTCACATAAATCTTAAGATCTCTAAGGAGAGGTTGTAGTCACATTTGTGGCCTAGCATCTTGTATAGTGGTTTGACAAAATATTCCTCAAAATATAGGTAGTGGGACTTCCCACACTTATTGTCCCACATAGATGTCCACATCTATACAAGCCTTGAATTTCCATCATTATCTAAGTCTTTTATTCTTAATTCCTCACCCCATATCTCCATCACCTACCCTTTGTATAATATCATGTGCATGAAAAGAGAATAGTGCTTGAAATTAATGGCTTCACTACCATTCTTGATGATATTGAGGGCATTATTGATGGCCTCCAATAAATACTCTGCATAATCATAGGGTCGGGAATTATGGCTTTGGATGTCTATGGCTAAAATCATGGGAGCAATTGTCATGTTCTTAGGAACATCAATTCCCAGTACTTGACCAGCCGAGTAATAAGTGTATTGAAAGTATTCTTCAAATAAAGCCACTGAGAATGGGGGATTATCTTCACTAGAGAACCTCATAGTTTGGTTACCTACATCTTTAACCCTATGTAGAGGCAATTTCCACCTCTTGTAACTTGTGTCGATGGTGCGGTATTCCTCCAACAAGTCTCTGATTCGTAATATTTTTTTTCAGGGAAGTGTCTAGCTGAAAAATCATGGAAATATAATTTGGCTTTATTACCATGAATTGTGACCCATCAGGTAAATGAATTTCTCTCATCTTCGGATTGTAATTCTTTGCCAACACCTTGATTAACTCTACGTTCACAAAGATGTTGGGTACTACAAGTTTACCCAAATTCAAATTCCATGGGTTTGACACTGGGCCATCTTGAAATTTCTTCCTATAATGATAAATAAAGAGGTTGTAACCCCTACATGGAGTCCATACATCTCCCATATTTTTTTGTTTATCTTCTAATGTCACACATGATGGGTTAAGCTATGCTATTCTTCTAGATTTTGGTCTAGACCCAAGACACTGATTGATTAAGTCTTGATTCAATTGCCTAGCTTCAATTTTTTGTCTTTTTGCTTTTTGTTTGGGGTTTTTTCCATCTCAACCCTACTCATGCAATGCTTTCATCTACTTACTAAGAAAATGCTTTGAGCTGAGTCTAGACCACTTACTTGGATAAATTCTACAAATTTCCAACTGCCTACTATCATCCTTGTTGGTTCTCCAAATCCTTCAATTACAATTCACAGTGATTTCAACTTCTTTGAGGCCATATTTATCAAATTTCAGGACACTTCATCGCACCACCTTTATGATAAAGTTCTTCATTAATAGCGGTAGTCTCATTGATATTTTCATTAGTCACATCAATTAGACTAATCATCATTTCATAACTGTCGAAGTGACTCTTAATTAAAAT
>VCHN02000150.1:0-60074 GCA_007115665.2 Sequoiadendron giganteum | reverse complement strand
TTGAAAAAATAAGATGTTTTTGAACAAGATAGATTTTTTTTCAAAAGGAGAAGTAGTAAAGGTATAGAGGCCAATTTCTTAAATCTTCTTAAGAAAAATCTGATAAATGGGTTTTTTAGAGAATGTCGTTTGCATGAAACAGTTATTACGTAGCCTTAAAATGAGGTGTTAGTCAAACTTGGTTGTAAGTCGATAGAAAATAAAGGTTCCTAATAGTCATCTGCAACACAATCTAAAATAAAATTTCTCCACAATTGGATGATAATGCATGAAAAATGGGAGTTCGCATGACACAGCTACAATGTAGCCTTAAAATCAGGTGTTAGCCGAATTTGATTGTAAATCGAGGGAAAATAAACGTTCACAAAATTTGGTAGCAAAAAAATGTCCCTAATAGCCAACTACAACATAATCTAAAATTAAAGCTCTCTTAACTTGGTTGATTATTGTAGCCTTAAAATTAGGTGTTAAACGGACTTGGCTATAAATCGATCGAAAATCAACATTCACAAAAGGCAATATAAAATAAAGGATCTTAATAGTCATCTTGAACACAATCCTAAATAAAATTTCTCTAAACATTATTGATTATGGGTGAAAAATTGGAATAAACATTACATAGCTGCAACGTAAACTTAAAATTAGGTGTTCGTCGAACACGACATTAAATCGATGTAAATTCAACATTCACAAAAATTGATTGCAAATAAAGGTTCTTAATAGTCATCTACAACACACTCCAAACTTGGTTGATTATGGGTGAAAAATGGGAGTTCGAATGACACAGGTGCAACGTAGCCTTGAAATCAAGTGTTAGACGAACGTGGTTATATTTCCATCGAAAATCCATGTTCACAAAAGGTGATATAAAATAAAGGATCCTTATAGTCATCTAGAAAATCAAATTTCACCAAACCTTGATGATTGTGGATGAAAAATGAGAGTTCACATGACACTGCTACAACGTAGCATAAAAATCAGGTGTTAGAACAACTTGGCTCTAAATCAATAAAAAATAAACGTTTACGAAAGGAGATATAAAATAAAGGATCGTAATAGTCATCTACAACACAATCCTAACTCATATTTCTTGAAACATGGTTAATTATGTGTGAAAAATGGGAGTTCATGTGACAGATGCAATGTAGCCTTAAAATAAGGTCTTCGCCGAACTCAACATTAAATCGATGGAAATTCAACATTCATGAAAAAATGATAGAAAATAAAGGTTCTTAATAGTCATCTACAACACAATCTAAAATCAAAGTTCTCCAAACATGGTTGATGATGGGTGAAAATTGGCAGTTCCATGACACAATTTCAATGTAGACTTCAAATCAGGGGTTAGACGAACTTGGGTGTAAATTAATGAAAAATCAACTTTCACTAAAGGAAATATTAAATAAAGGATCCTGACAGCCATCTACAACACAATCCTTCATCAATGTTCTCCAAACATGGTTGATTATGGAAGAAAAATTGGAGTTCGCGTGACACACCTGCAATGTAGCCTTAAAAATCAGGTGTTTTGTGAAATCAACATTAAATCGATGGAAATTGAACATTCAAGAAAACCGATAGAAAATACAAGTTTTTAATAGTCATCTACAACATAATCTAACATCAAACTTCTCCAAACCGAGTTGATTATGGATGAAATATGGGAGTTCGCATGACATAGCTGCCACGTAGCCTTAAAATGAAGTTATACACGAACTTGGTTGTACTTCGATCAAAAATCAATATTCACGAGAGGCGATATAAAATAAAACATCCTTATAGTAATCTACAACATAATCTAAAATCAAATTTCTCCAAACCTTGATGATTATCGATAAAAAATGGGGCTTCGCATGACAAATATGCAACGTAGCCTTGAAATCAGGGTTAGACAAATTTGGATTTACTTCGATCGAAAATCAACGTTCCTGAAAGGTGATATAAAATAAATAATCTTTATAGTCATCTACAACACAATCATAAATCAAAGTTCTCGATTATGGGAGAAAATTGGGGGTTCACGTGACATAGCTGCAACAAAGCCTTAAAATCTTGTGTTCTTCGAACTCGACATTAAATTGATGGAAATTCAACATTCACGGAACCGATAGAAAATAAAGGTTCCTAATAAACATCTACAACACAAACTAAAATCAAATTTCTCCAAACTTTGTTGATTATGGGTGAAAAATGGGAGTTCACGTGACACAGTTGCAACGTAGCCTTAAAATGAAGTGTTCACTGCAATCGACATTATATCGATTGAAATTCAACATTCATGAAAACTGATAGAAAATAAAGGCTCTTAATAGTCATCTACAACAGAATCTAAAATCAAAATTGACCAAACCTTGATGATTATGGATGAAAAATGGGAGTTCACATGACACACCTGCAACGTAGCCTCAAAATCTAGTGTTTGTTGAACTCAACATGAAATCGATGGAAATTCAACATTCAGAAAAATCGATAGAAAATAAAGGTTCTTAATACTCATCTACAACACAATTATTATCAAAGTTCTCCAAACCTAGTTGATTATGGGTAAAAAATCAGAGTTCGCATAACACAATTGCAACGTAGTCTTAAAATTAGGTGTTAGACAAACTAGGCTGTAATTCGTTCGAAATCCAACGTTTACGAAAGTCGATATAAAGTAAAGGACCTTAATAGTCATGTATAACACAATCCTAAATCAAAGTTCTCCAAACATGGTTGATTATGGGTCAAAAATGGAAGATTGAATGACATAGCTGCAACGTAGCCTTCAAATTAGGTGTTCGTTGAACTAGACATTAAATTAATGGAATTTCAACATTCAAAAAAACCAATAGAAAATAAAGGTTCTTAATAGTCATCTACAACACAATCTATAATCAAACTTCCCCAAACAGGTAGTTGATTATTGGTGAAAATGGGAGTTCATGGGACATAGTTACAACGTAGCTTTAAATCAAGGGTTAGACGAATTTGGTTGTAAATTGATCGAAAATCAACGTTCGCGAAAGTTGATACAAAATAAAGGATACTAATAGTCATCAACAACACAATCCTAAATCAGGTGTTAGACAAATTTGGCTATAAATCAATCAAAAATTAATGTTCACGAAGGACAATATAAAATAAAGGATCCTAATAGTCATCTAGAATACAATTGTAAATCAAAGTTCTCTAAACATGCTGCAATGTAGCATTAAAATAAGGTGTTCGTCAAACTCGACATTAAATCAATACAAAATAAAGGTTCTTAATATTTATCTACAACACAATCTAAAATAAATCTTCTCCGAACCTTGTTGATTATGGGTGAAAAATTGGAGTTCGCATGACACAACTACAATGAAGCCTTAAAATCAAGGTGTTAGATGAACTTGGTTGTAAATCAATCGAAAATGAATGTTCACGAAAGTTGATATAAAATAAAGGATCCTAATTGTCATCTACAACACAATCCTAAATCAAGTTCTCCAAACATGGTTGATTATGGGTGCAACAGTTGTAATGTAGCCTTAAAATTGGGTGTTAGATAAACTTGGCTGTAAATTTATCAAAAATCAACGTTCATAAGAGACAATATAAAATAAAGGATTAAAATAGGCATCTCAAACACAATCCTAAATCAATGTTCTCCAAACATGGTGTATTATGGGTGAAAAATGGGAGTTTGCGTGACATAGCTACAATGTAGCCTTAAGATTAGGTGTTAGATGAACTTTTCTATAAATCGATCAAAAATAAACGTTCACAAAAGATAATATAAAAAAGGATCCTAATAGTCATCTACAACACAATCCTAAAACAAAGTTCTTTAAACATGGTTGATTATGGGTGAAAAATTGATAGAAATTCAACATTCATGAAAACCGATAGAAAATAAAGGTTCTTAATAGTCATCTACAACACAATCTAAAATTAAACTTCTCCAAATTTGGTGGTTTTTGGTTGAATAATGGGAGTTCGCATGATATAGGTGCAATGTAGCCTTAAAATCAAGTGTTGGATAAACTTGTTTGTAAATCAATCAAAAATCAATGTCCACGAAAGGCGATAAAAAATAAAGGAACCTAATAGTCATTTAAAATACAATCATAAATCAAAGTTCTCCAAACATGGTTGATTGTCGTTGAAAAATAGGAGTTCGTGTGACACAACTGCAACGTAGCCTTAAAATTAGGTGTTCGTCAAACTCAACACCTGAGTTTGAAAATAAAGGTTCTTAACAGTAATCTACAACACAATAAAAAATAAAATTTCTCCAAACCTAGTTGATTATAGGTGAAAAATGGGAGTTCGCGTGACATAGCTACAACGTAGGCTTAAAATAAGGTGTAGACGAACTTGTTTTTAAATCGATCAAAAATTAACGTTCATGAAAGATGATATAAAATAAAGGATCCTAATAGTCAACCAAAACACAATAATAAATCAAAATCACAAAACATGGTTGATTAGGGGTGTAAAATGGGAGTTGGTGTGACACAGTTGCGATGTAGCCTTAATATCAGTTGTTTGTGAAATTCAAAATTAAATCGATGAAAATTCAACATTCAAAAAAGCCAATAGAAAATAAAGGTTCTTAATAGTCATCTACAACACAATCTAAAATCAAAGTTCTCCAAACATGGTTGATTATGGGTGAAAAATTGGAGTTCACATGATACAGCTGCAAAAGTAGCCTTAAAACTAGGTGTTAGACGAACTTGGTTGTAAATTGATCAAAAATCAACGTCTATGAAAGGCGATACAAAATAAAGGATCCTAATAGTCATCTACAACATAACCCTAAATCAAATTTTTCTAAATATGGTTGATTACTGGTGAAAAAAGCGAGTTCGCGTGACACAGGTGCAATGAAAAAAAAGGCATTTACCAAACTTGACATTAAATTGATGGGAGCTCGTGTGACATAACTACAAGGTAGCTTTAAAATCACATGTTCACAAAACTCGACATTAAATCGATGGAAATTCAAAATTCACGAAAACCTATAGAAAATAAAGGTTCTTAATAGTCATCTACAACACAATCCAAAATCAAATTTCTCCAAACCTGGTTGATTATGGGTGAAAATGGGAGTTCACATGACACAGCTGCAATGTAGCCTTAAAATCAAGTGGTCGCTGAACTCAATATTAAATCGATGGAACTTCAACATTCATGAAAACCAATAGAAAATAAAAGTTTTTAATAGTCATCTACAACACAATCAATTTTTTTTTAATCCAAACCTAGTTGATTATCGATGAAAAATGGGAGTTCGCATGATACGGCTGCAACGTAGCATTAAAATTAGGTGTTAGACGAAATTGGTTTTAAATCGATCAAAAGTCAACATTCATTAAAGGGTGATATAAAATAAACGATTCTAATAGTCATCTACAATACAGTCCTAAATCAAAGTTCTCAAGACATGGTTGATTACGGGTAAAAAATGGGAGTATGTTGTACATAGCTAAAATGTGTAGCTTTCAAATCAGGTTTTATATTGCCTTTTGTGAAGAATTAATTGAAAATCGTTCTTCATGAAAGGCGATATAAAATAAAAGCTGTTAATAGTCATCTACAACACAATCTAAAATCAAAGTTCTCAAAACATGTTTGATTATGGGTCAAAAATGGGAGTTCGCATGACAAAGCTGCAATGTAGCATTAAAATCAGGTGTTAGCTGAACTCGACTGTAAACCAATGGAAAATAAATGTTCACAAAATTCAATATAAAATAAAGTTTCCTAATAGTCATGTGCACCACAATATAAAATCTAAGTTCTCCAAACTTGATTGATAATGGGTTCAAAATGGGAGTTCGCATAAAATAGCTGCAACGTAGCCTTAAAATTAGAAGTTAGCCGAACTTGCCTAGAAATAGATAAAAAATCAATCTTCACAAAAGCCAATAGAAAATAAAGGTTCGTAATAGTCATCTACAAAACAATCTAAAATCAAAGTTATCCAAACTTCGTTGATTATGGGACAAAAATGGGGTTTCGTATGACACACTACAACATAGCATAAAAATCAAATGTTAGTTGAACTTGACATTAAATTGATGTAAAATCAATGTTCATGAAAGCCAGTAGAAAATAAAGGTTCCTAATATTCATCTAAAGCAGAATCTTAAATCAAAGTTCTCGAAATGTGATTAATTATGTTTAAAAAATGGGAGTTCGCGTGACACAGCTACAATGTAGCCTTGAAATAAGGTGTTAGCTGAACTTGACTGTAAATTGATCGAAAATTAATATTCATGAAAGCCGATACAAAATAAAGGTTCCAAATAGTCATCTTCAACACAATCTAAAATCAAATTTCGCCAAACTTGGTTGATTATCGATGAAAAATGGGATTTCGCATGAAACATCTGCATTGTAGCATTAAATCAGGTGTTAGCTGAACTCAGCTGTAAATCGATGGAAAATCAACATTCATGAAAGCTGATAGAAATAAATTTTCCTTATAGTCATCTACAACACAATTTAAAGTCAAATTTCTACATACTTGGTTGATTATGGTTGAAAAATTGGAGTTCACATGATATAGCTGAAGCGTAGCCTTAAAATCAGATGTTAGCTGAATTCGGTTGTATATCGATGGAAAATCAACGTTCATGAAAAGTGATAGAATATGGAGGTTCTTAATAGTCAATCTACAAAACAATATAAACTCAAAATTCTTCAAACTTCATTTATTATGGGTAAAAAATGGGAGTTTACATGACGTAGCTGCATTGTAGCCTTAAAATCAGGTGTTAGTTGAACTCGATTGTAAATCAATAGAAAATCAACATTCACGAAAACTGATAAAAAATAAAGCTTACTAAAGTCATCTACAAGATAATCTAAAAATAAAGTTCTTCAAACTTTGTTTATTATAGGTTTAAAATGGGAGGTCGCATGACACAGCTCAAACGTAGCTTTAAAATCAGGTGTTATCTACAACATATATAAAATCAAAGTTCTTAATAGTTATCTAAAACATAATATAAAATCAAAGTTCTCCAAACCTGATTGATTATGGGTGAAAAATGGGCGTTTGCATGAAATTTTTACAACGTAGCCTTAAAATCAGGTGTTAGTCGAACTTGTTTGAAAATCGATGGAAAATCAATGTTCACGAATGCCAATAGAAAATAAAGGTTCCTAATAGTCATCACAATCTAAAACCAAATTTATTCAAATTTCGTTGATTATGGGAGAAAAAATGGGGTTTACATCACTAACTACAACGTACCCTAAAAATCAGATGTTAGCCGAACTTGACTGTAAATTTATGCAAAATCAATGTTCACAAAAACCAATCGAATATAAATGTTCCTAATAGTCATCTAAAATATAATCTAGAATGAAATTTCACCAAATTTGGTTGATTATTGGTGAAAAATGAGAGTTCGCATGGCACAGCTACAACATAGCCTTAAAATCAAGTGTTAGTCGAACTTCTCTATAAATCAATGAAAAATCAATGTTTGCAAAAGCCGATAGAAAATAAATGTTCCCAATAGGCTATAAATCGATGGAAAAATATTGTTGACGAAAGCGGATAAAAAATAAAGGTTCCTAATAGTCATCTACAACACAATGCTAATTCAAAGTTCTCCAAAAATTGTTTATTATGGTTGAAAAATGGGAGTTCACTTGACACAACTGTAATGTAGCCTTAAAATTAGGTGTTAGGAACTCGACTGTAAATCAATGGAAATTTAACATTCACTAAGGTTGATAGAAAATAAAGATTCCTAATAGTCATCTACAACACATCTAAAATCAAAGTTCTCCAAATTTGAATAATTATGTGTGAAAATCTGGAGTTCTCATGACACATCTGTAATGTAGCCTTGAAATCATGTGTTAGCCGAACTTGGTTGTAAATCGATGGAAAATCAACATTCATGAAAGATGATACAAAATAAAGGTTCCTAATAGTCATCTACAACACAATCTAAAATCAAATTTCTCCAAACTTGGTTGATTATGGGTGAAAAATGGGAGTTTGCATGACACATTTTCAACGTAGTGTTAAATCAGGCATTAGCCAAACTCAACTGTAAATTGATGGAAAATAAAGGTTCCTAATAGTCATTAACAACACAATCTAAAATGAAAGTTCTCCAAAGTTCATTTATTATGGGTGAAAAATGGGAGTTTGTATGACACAATTGCAATGTAGTCTTAAAATTAGGTGTTAACCAGATCTATCTGTAAATCGATGAAAAATGAAAGTTCACGAAAGTCGATAGAAAATAAAGGTTCATAATAGTCATGTAAAACATAATCTAAAGTACAAGTTCTCCAAACTTGGTTGATTATGGTCGAAAGATAGGATATCACGACATAGCTGAAGTGTATCTTTAAAATCAGGTGTTAGCCGAATTCAGTTGTAAATCGATGGAAAATCAACATTCACGAAAATTGATAGAAATTCAAGGTTCCTAATGCATATCTACAACACAATATAAACTCAAAATTCTTCAAACTTAATTTATTATGGGTGAAAAATTGGAGTTCGCATGACATAGCTGCAATGTAGCCTTAAAATCAGGTGTCAATTCAACTCAAGTGTAAATCAATAGAAAATCAAAGATCTCCAAACTTTGTTGATTATGGGTAAAAAAAGGGATTTCGCATGACACTGTTATGGCCTTTAATTCAGGTGTGATTCCAACTTGGCTACAAATCGATGGAAAATCAACATTCATGAAAACCAATAAGAAATAATGTTTCCTAATAGTCATCTACAACACAATCTAAAATCAAAGCTCTTCAAACATTTTTGATTATAAGTGAAAAATGGGAGTTTGAATGACACAACTACAATGTAGCCTTAAAATGAAGTGTTAGTCTAACTCAGCTGTAAATCGATGAAAAATCAATGTTCAAGAAAGCTGATAGAAAATAAAGGTTCCTAATAGTCATCTAAAAAGCAATGTAATATTAAAATTATCCTAACTTTGTTGATAATAGGTGAAAAATTGGACTTTGCATGAAATAGCTGCAACGTAGCCTTGAAATCAAGTGTTAGCCGAACTTCACTAGAAATTGATGAAAAATCAATGTTCATGAAAGCCAATAGAAAATAAAGGTTCCTAATAGTCATCTACAACACAATCTAAAATCAAAATTATCCAAACTTCGTTGATTATGGAAGAAAAATGGGGGTTTGCATGACACACTACAACATAGCCTAAAAATCAGATGTTAGCCGAACTCGACTATAAATTGATGCAAAATCAATGTTCATGAAAGCCGATAGAAAATAAAAGTTCTTAATAATCATCTACAACATAATCCTAAATCAAAGTTCTCCAAACATGGTTGATTACGGGTGAAAAATGGGAGTTCGCATAACATAGCTGCAATGTAGGCATAAAATCAAGTGTTATGCGAAATTCATTGTAAATTGATGGAAAATCAACCTTCACAAAACCCGATAGAAAATAAAGATTCCTAATATTCATATACAACACAATCTAAAATCTAAATTCTCCAAACTTGGTTGATTAGGGGAGAAAAATGGGAGTTTGCATTACACAGCTATAACGTAGCTTAAAATCAGGTGTTAGCCAAACTCGCTTGTAAATCGATGGAAAGTCAACATTCGTGAAAACTTATCACATTTTCTTTTGGGAAAAATCAAAGATATGGGTTTTGTAGGTGCATGTGTGCTAAAGAGACCCGAATCGTCCATTTTTTGAAAAAAAAAGTTGTTTTTGAAAAAGATAGATTATTTTGAAAAGGAGAAGCAATAAAGGTGACAGAGGCAATTTTTTTGAATACTTTTAAGAAAAATTTGAGAAAATGGGTTTCATAGAGAATGTCGTTCTGACTAGATCCAGATCATCCATTTTTTGAAAAACTTATTTTTCACCAATATGCACAAACCCCTCAAAAATAGAATCTATGTAACAATTTTTTTTTGGAAAATCGAAGATATTGGTTGTGTAGGGGCTCGTGTAGTTACTCATGTGCTAAAAAAACCCAGATTGTCCCTTTTGAAAAAGAAAATTGTTGAAAAATATATTTTTTTGATAAGTAGAAGCAATAGAGGTAACAGAGGCATTTTTTTTGAATTTTCTTAACAAAAATATGAGATATAGGTTTTGTAGAGATTGTCGTTCTAAGTAAACCCAGATCATCCATTTTTTGAAAAAATAATTTTTCACCGACATACAAAAACCCCTCAAAAATAGAATCTATGAAACTATTTGTTTTGGGAGAAATCGAAGATATGGGTTTTGTAGGTGTTCATGTGTTAAAGAGACCCAGATCATCTATTTTTTTTTAAAAGATAGAGTTTCTGAAAATTAGAAGCGATGGAGCAGAGGCAATTTTTTAATTTTTTTTAAGAAATATGAGAAATGGGTTTTGTAGAGAATGTCGTTCTGAGTAGACCCCGACTGTCCATTTTTTCAAACTTTGATTTTTCACCAAAATGTAAGATTGATAAAAAAACAATGTTCATGAAATCTGATAGAAATAAAGGTTCTTAATAGTCATATACAACACAATATAAAATTAAAGTTCTTGAAACTTGGTTTATTATGGGTTATAAATAGGGGTTCACATGACACAGCTGCAACTTAGCCTTAAATCAGGTGTTACCCGAACTCGTTTGTAAATAGATGGAAAGTTAGCATTCAAAGAAGCCAATTGAAAAGAAAGTTTCCTAATAGTCATCTACAACACAATTTAAAATTAAAGTTCAAACATTGATTAGGGGTCAAAAATGGGAACTCGCATGACAAAACTACAACGTAGCCTTAAAACAAGTGTTAGCCAAACTCGACTGTAAATCAATGGAAAACAATCATTCACAAAAGTCAATAGAAAATAAAGGTTCCTAATAGTCATCTACAACACAATCTAAAATCAAAGCTCTCCTAACTTGGTTGATTATTGTAGCCTTAAAATCATGTGTTAGACGAACTTGGCTGTAAATCGATCAAAAATAAACATTCAAAAAAAGGCAATATAAAATAAAGGATCCTAATAGTCATCTAAAACACAATCCTAAATCAAATTTTGCCTAACATGGTTTATTATAGGTCAAAAATGGGAGTTCGCGTGGCATAGCTGCAACGTATCCTTAAAATCATGTGTTCGCTAAACTCGACATTAAATCGATGGAAATTCAACATTCATGAAAACTAATAGAAAATAAAGGTTCTTAATTCTACAACACAATCTAAAATAAAAGTTCTCCAAATCTTGATGATTATGGGTTTAAAATGGTAGCTCGCATGACCCAGCTACAACGTACCCTTAAAATCAGGTGTTAGACAAACTTGGTTGTACTACCATCAATAATCAACGTTTACGAAAGGCAATATAAAATAAAGAATCCTTAATGTCATCTAAAACAAAATCATTAATCAAAGTTCTCCAAACATGGTTGATTATGGGTGAAAAATGGGAGTTCTCATGACACAACTGCAATGTAGCCTTAAAATCTGTTGTTTGCCGAACTCCCATTTTTCAACCATAATAAACCAGGTTTGTAGAAGTTTCATTTCAGATTGTGTTGTAAATGACTATTAAGAATCTTTATTTCTTATCGATTTTTCGTGAATGTTGAATTTCCATCGATGTAATGTCAAGTTTGCTGAATACCTATATTTAAGGCTACATTACATTTGTGTCACGCGAACTCCCATTTTTTTACCCATAATCAAACATATTTCGAGAAATTTGATTTAGGATTGTGTTCTAGATGACTATTAGGATCATTTATTTTATATCATCTTTTAAACGTTGATTTTCAATCGATTTATAGACAAGTTTGGCTATCCCCTGATTTTATGGCTACATTGCAGCTATGTCACTCAAATTCCCATTTTTCACCCATAATTAACTAGGTTTGGAGAAGTTTGATGTTAGATTGTGTGTTAGATGACTATTAAGAACCTTTAGTTTCTATCAATTTTGTGAATGTTGAATTTCCATCGATTTAATGTCGAATTTGGCGAACACCTGATTTAAAGGATACATTGCAGCTGTGTCACACGAACTCCTACTTTTCACCCATAATCAACAATGTTTGGAAAACTTTATTTTAGGATTTTGTTGTAGATAACTATTAGGATCCTTTATTTTGTATCGCCTTTCGTGAATACGGATTTTTGATTGATTTACAACCAAGTTTAGCTAACAACTGATTTTAAGGCTACATTGCAGTTATGTCATACGAACTCCCATTTTTTACCCATAATCAACAAAGTTTGGAGAACTTTGATTTTAGATTGTGTTTTAGGTGACTATTAAGAACCTTTATTTTCTATCGATTTTTGTGAATGTTGAATTTCTATTAATTTAATGTCGAGTTCAGCGAACACCTTATTTTATTAAGGCTACATTGAAGTTGTGTCACGCAAACTCCCACTTTTCACCCATAATCAACAATGGTTGGAGAACTTCTATTTAGGATTTTGTTGTAGATAACTATTAGGATCCTTTACTTTACATTATCTTTTGTCAATGTTGAATTTTGATACATTTACAACCAATTTTGTCTACCACCTAGTTTTAAGGCTACATTACAGCTATGTCATGCGAACTCCCAATTTTTACACATAATCAACCAAGCTTGGAGAACTTTGATTTCTGATTGTCTTTTTGATAACTATTAAGAACCTTTATATTCTATCGGTTTTCGTGAATGTTGAGTTTGGCGAACACCTGATTTTAAGGCTACATTGCAACTGTCTAATGTGACCTCCCATTTTTGACCCATAATCAACCATGTTTGGAGAAATTTGATTTATGATTGTATTTTAGATGACTATTAGGATCCTGTATTTTATATTGCCTTTCGTGAACATTGATTTTCGATCGATTTACAACCTAGTCTGTCTAACACCTGATTTTTAGTCTACGATAATCAACCAAGTTAGGGGAGCTTTGATTTTAGATTTTGTGAACGTTTGTTTTTCATCGATTTACGGTCGAGTTCGACTAACAGTTGATTTTAAGGCTACGTTTTAGCTGTGTCATGCAAACTCCCATTTTTCTTGTATAATCATCCAAGTTTGGAAAGAAATGATTTTAGATTGTGTTTTAGATGACTATTAGGAACATTTATTTTCTATCAACTTTCGCGAACATTGATTTTCCATCGACTAACACTTCATTTTAAGGCTACATTATAGCTGTGTCATGCGAACTCCCATTTTTTTTTAATCCAGAATCAAATATATTTGAAAAAAAATAAAATTAGATTGTGTTATAGACGACTATTAGGAACCTTTCTTTGCAATTGGTGTTTTTGAATGTTGATTTTCCATCTATTTATAGACGAGTTCGGCTAACACCTGATTTAACACTAAGTTGCAGTTGTGCCATATGAACCCCAATTTTTAGCCCATAATCAACCAAGTTTGAAGAACTTTAATTTTTTATTGTGTTGCATATGACTATTAGGAACCTTTATTTCTATTGGCTTTCATGATTGTTGATATTTCATCAATCTTGCATGTTGGTCAAAACTCAAATTCAATAAAATGGACGATCTGGGTCTATTTAGAACTACATTCTCTAGAAAACCCATTTCTCATATTTTTCTTAAGAAAAATTTAAAAATTGCTTTTGTTTTTTATGCTATGTTGTAGCTATGTCATGAGAACTCCAATTTTTCACCCATAATCAACCATGTTTGGTGAAATTTGAATTAGGATACTATTATAGATGACTATTAGGATCCTTTATTTTATATCACTTGTCATGAACGTTGATTTTTGATTGATTTACAACCAAGTTCATCTGACACCTGATTTTAAGGTTAAATTGCAGCTATGTCATGCGAACTCCCATTTTTCACCAATAATCCATTGGGTTTGGAGAACTTTGATTTTAGATATTGTTCTACCTGAGTATTAAGAACCTTTATTTTCTATTGGTTTTCGTTAAATTTGAATTTCCATCGATTTAATGTCAAGTTTGGCGAACACCTGATTTTCAGGCTACATTGCAGCTATGTCATTTAAACTCCCATTTTTCACCCATAATCAACCATGTTTGTAGAAATTTGATTTAAGATTGTGTTGAAGAGACTATTAGGGTCTTTTATTTTATATCGCATTTGATGAATGTTGATTTTTGATCGATTTACAGCCAAGTTCATCTAACACTTGATTTTAACGCTACGTTCCAGCTATGTCATGCGAACTCCATTTTTTCACCCATAATGATGAAGGTTTGGAGAACTTTGATTTTAGATTTTGTTGTAGATGACTATTTAGAACTTTTATTTTTTATCGGTTTTCATGAATGTTGAATTTCCATCGATTGAATGTCGAGTTCCACAAACACTTGACTTTAAAGCTACATTGCAGCTGTGTCACGTAACTCCCTTTTTTCAGCCACAATCAACCATGTTTGGAGAAATTTTATTTAGGATTGTGTTGTAGATGACAATTAGCATCCTTTATTTTATATCGCCTTTTGTGAAAGCTAATTTTCGATCGATTTATAGCCAAGTTCATCTAACAGTTGATTTTAAGGCTACACTGCAACTGTGTCATGCGAACTCCCATTATTCACCTATAATCAACCAGGTTTGGAGAAGTTTAATTTTGGATTGTATTGTAGATGATTATTAAGAACCTTTATTTTCTATTGATTTTTGTGAATGTTGAATTTCCATCGATTTAATGTCGAGTTCGTCAAACACGTAATTTTAAGGCTATGTTGTAGCTGTGTCACACGAACTCCCATTTTTCACCCATAATCAACGAGGTTTGGAGAACTTTGATTTAGAATTGTGTTCTAGATGACTATGAGGATCCTTTATTTTATATTGCCTTTTGTGAGTGTTAATTTTCGATCGATTTACAACCACGTTTGGCTAAGACCTTATTTTAAGGCTACTTTGCAGCTGTCATTCGAATTCCATTTTTCACCCATAATCAAGTAGGTTTGGAGAAGTTTGATTTTATAATGTGTTGTAGATGACTATTAAGAACCTTTATTTTCTATCATTTTTGTGAATGTTGTATTTCCATTGATTTAATATTGAGTTTTGCGAACACCTGATTTTAAGGCTACATTTGCAACTGTGTGATGCGAACTCCCACTTTTCACTCATAATCCACAATATTTGGGCAACTTTCATTTAGGATTGTGTTGTAGATGACTATTAGGATCCTTTATTTTCTATCGCCTTTCATGAATGTTCATTTTCGATCAATTTACTGCCAAGTCCATCTAACAACTGATTGCAGATGACTATTAGGATCCTTTATTTTATATCGCATTTTCACCCATAATCAACCAAGTTTGGAGAACTTTGATTTTAGATTATGTTATAGATGACTATTAAGAACCTTTATTTTCTATAAGTTTTCATGAATGTTGAATTTCCATCGATTTAATGTCGAGTTCGACAAACACTTGAATTTAAGGCTACATTGCTACTATGTCATGCGAACTCCCATTTTCACCCATAATCACAAATGTTTAGAGACCTTTGTTCTAGAAATGTGTTGTAGATGACTATTAGGATCCTTTATTTTATATTGTCTTTTGTGAACGTTGATTTTCAATCGATTTACAACCAATTTCAACTAACACCTGATTTTAAGGCTACATAATAACTGTGTGATGCACACTCCCACTTTTAACCCATAATTTTAGATTGTGTGGTAGATGACTATTAAGATCCTTTATTTTCCATTGGTTTTAATGAATGTTTAATTTCCAACGATTTAATGTCAAATTCGATGAAAACCTGATTTTAAGGCTAATTTGAAGTTATGTCACGCGAACTCTCAATTTTCAGCCATAATCAACCATGTTTGGAGAACTTTGATTTAGAATTGTCTTTTTGATGTATTAGAATCCTTTATTTTGTATTGCCTTTCGTGAACGTTGATTTTTGATCAATTTACAACCAAGTTCGTATAACACCTAGTTTTAAGGCTATGTTGCAGCTGTGTCATGCAAACTCCCATTTTTCACCCATAATCAACAAGGTTTGGAGAAGTTTGATTTTAGATTGTGTTGTAGATGACTATTTAGAACCATTATTTGGAGAACATTGATTTATGATTGTGTTCTAGATGACTACTAGGATCCTTTATTTTATATCACCTTTTGTGAATGTTTATTTTTGATTGATTTATAACTACGTTTTTTTAACACTTGATTTTAAAGGCTACGTTTTAATTATGTCATGCAAATTCCCATTCTTCACCAGTAATCAATCAAGTTTGTATAACACTTGATTTTAAGGCTGCGTTGTAGTTGTGTCATTTGAACTCCTATTTTTCACCTATTATCAACCAGAGTTGGAGAAGTTTTATTTTAGATTATGTTGTAGATGACTATTAAAAACCTTTATTTTTTATTCTTTTTCGTGAATGTTCAATTTCAATCGATTTAATGTTGAGTTCGGTAAACACTTGATTTTAAGGCTACGTTGCAGCTGTCACGCGAATTCCCATTTTTCACACCTAATAAACCATGTTTGGAGAAATTTTATTTAAGATTGTGTTGGAGATGGCTATTAGGATCCTTTATTTTATATCGCCTTTTGTGAATGTTGATTTTCAATCGATTTACAGACAAGTTTCTCTAACACCTGATTTTAAGGCTACGTTGAAACTGTGTGATGTGAACTCCCATTTTTCACCCATAATCAACTATGTTTGGAGAACTTTGATTTTAGATTGTGTTGGAAATTATTAAGAACCTTTATTTTTTATTGGTTTTCTTGAATGTTGAATTTCCATCGTTTTAATGTCGAGTTTGGTGAACACCAGACTTTAAGGCTATGTTGCAGCTGTGTCATGCAAACTCCCATTTTTCACCCATAATTAACCATGTTTGTAGAAATTTTATTTAGGATTGTGTTCTAGATGACTATTAGGATCCTTTATTTTATATCGCCTTTTGCGAATATTTTTTTTTTATCAATTTACAACAAAGTTCGTCTAACACCTAGTTTTAAGGCTACATTGCAGCCATGTCACGTGAACTCCCATTTTTCACCCATAATCAACCTGATTTGGAGAACTTTGATTTTAGATTGTGTTGCAGAATACTATTAAGAATCTTTATTTTCTATCAATTTTTTGAATATTGAATTTCCATTGATTTAATGTTGAGTTCGATAAATACCTGATTCTAATTTTATGTTGTAGCTGTGTTACGAGAACTCCCATTTTTCACCCATAATTAACCATGTTTGAAGAAATTAGATTTAAGATTATGTTGCAGATGAGTATTAGGATGCTTTATTTTATATTGTCTTTCGTCATCACCGATTTTTGATCGATTTATAGCCAAGTTCGTCTAATCCCTGGTTTTAAGGCTACGTTGCAGCTATGTTATGGAAATTCGCATTCTTCACCCATAAACAACCAAGTTTGGAGAAGTTTGATTTTAGATTGTGTTGTTGATAACTATGAAGAAACTTTTATTTCTATCAGTTTTCCTAAATGTTGAATTTCCATCGATTTATGTCGAGTTTGGCAAACACTTGATTTTAAGGCTACGTTTCATCTGTGTCACATGAACTCCCAATTTTAACCCATAATCAACTATGTTCGGAGAAATTTTATTTAGGATTTTGTTGTAGATTACTATTAGGATCCATTATTTTATATCACCTTTCGTGAACGTTGATCTTTGATCGATTTACAGCCAAATTCGGCTAACACTTGATTTTAAGGCTACTTTGCAGCTGTCACTCGAACTCCCATTTTTCACCCATAATCAACCAGGTTTGGAAAACTTTTATTTTAGATTGTGTTGTAGATGACTATTAAATTTTTTTATTTTCTATCGATTTTTGTGATTGTTGAATTTCCATCGATTTAATGTCAAGTTCGGCAAACACATAATTTTAAGGCTATATTTACAACTGTATGACACAAACTTGCACTTTTCACCTATAATAAACTATGTTTGGAGAACTTTGATTTAAGATTGTGTTGTAGATAACTATTAGGATCCTTTCATTTTCAATCGATTCATAGCGAAGTCCGTCTAACCAGATTTTAAGGCTATGTTCCAGCTGTGTTATGTGAACTGGGTCTCTTTAGCACACGAGCACCTGTGAAACCTATATCTTTGATTTTTCCTAGAACAAAATTTGTTTCATACATTCTATTTTATAGATGGGTTCTTGCATTTGGAGAAAAAATAGTTTTTTGAACAATGGACGATCTGGGCCTAACCATAATGATATTCTCTTAAAAATAGATGATTTGGGTTGTTTTAGCACATAAGCACCTGCAAAACCCATATCTTCGATTTTTCCAAAAAAATATTGTTTTATAAATTCTATTGTTGAGGGGTTTTCACCAATTTTTCATGAAACGGACAATCTGGGTTTAGTTAGAACGACGTTCTCTATAAAACCCATCTCTCGGATTTTTCTCAAGAAGATTCAAAAAATTTGCCTCTGTTACCTCTATTGCTTCTACTTTAAAAAAAAAAAAACTTTTCAACAACTTATTTTTTCAAAAAAGGGACGATCTGGGTCTCTTTAGCAGACGAGCACCTACAAAACCCATATCTTCGATTTCTCAAAAAAAATTGTTTCGTAGATTCTATTTTTGAGGGGTTCTTGCATGTTGGTGAAAATTTAGTTTTTCGAAAAATGGGCGATCTGGGTCTCTTTACCACACGAACACTCACAAAACCCATATCTTCGGATTTTCCAAAAAAAATTATTTCATAGAGTCTATTTTTATCCCATAATCAACAAAGTTTGGATAAATTTGATTTTACATTGTATTGTAGATTTTTTATTTTAGTTTATATCGGCTTTTGTCAACGTTGATTTTCCACTAATTTATAGTCGAGTTTGCCTAACACCTGATTCTAATGCTACAATGCAGCTTTGTCATGCTAACTCCCATTTTTCACACATAATCAAACATGTTTTGAGAACTTTGATTTTAGATTGTGTTGTAGATTTCTATTAAGAACCTTTATTTTATATCGCCTTTCTTGAACAATGATTTTTGATCGATTTACAACCTATTTCTTATAACACTTGATTTCAACCCTACGTTGCTGGTATGTCACACGTACTCCCATTTTCCACCCACTATCAACCATGTTTGGAGAACTTTTATTTAGGACTGTGTTTGTAGATGGCTATTAGGATCCTTTATTTTATATTATCCTTCGTGAATGTTGATTTTCGATCGACTTACAACCAATTTCATCTAGCACCTCATTTTAAGGCTACATTGTAGCTGTGTCATGCGAACTTCCATTTTTCACCCATAACCAAACCATATTTGGTGAACTTTGATTTAGGATTGTGTTGTAAATGACAATTAGTACACTTTATTTTATATCCACTTTCAAGAACATTCATTTTCGATTGATATACAACCAAGTTCATCTAACACCTGATTTTAAGAGTACCTTGTAGCTGTGTCATGCGAACTCCCATTTTTCACCCAAAATCAATCAGGTTTGAAGAAGTTTAATTTTAGATTTTGTTGTAGATGACTATTAAGAACCTTTATTTTCTATCAGTTTTCGTGAATATTTAATTTCCATTGATTTAATGTTGAGTTCGGTGAACACCTAATTTTAAGGCTACATTGCAGATGTGTCATGGGAACTCCAATTTTTCACCAATAATTAACCTTGTTTGGAGAACTTTGATTTAGGATTGTGTTGTACATGAATATAAGGATCCTTTATTCTATATTGCCTTTTGTGAATGTTGATTTTCGATCAAATTATAGCCAAGTTAGTGTAAAACTTGATTTTAAGGGTACGTTGCAGCCATGTCATGCGAACTCCCATTTTTCACGCATAATCAACCATGTTTGAAGAACTTTGATTTAGGATTGTGTTGTAGATGACTATTAGGATCCTTTATTTTATATCACTTTTCATGAACATTGATTTTTGATCGATTTACAACTAAGTTCCTCTAAAACCTTATTTTAAGGCTACGTTGCAACGGTGTCATGTGAACTCCCATTTTTCAGCTATAATCAACTAGGTTTGGAGAACTTTGGTTTTAGATTGTGTTATAGATGACTATTAAGAACCTTTACTTTCTATCAATTTTCGTAAATGTTGAATTTCCATCGATTTAATGTCGAGTTTGACGAACAACTAATTTTAATGCTATGTTGTAGCTGTTGATTTATGATGGTGTTGTAGATGACTATTAGGATCCTTTATTTTATATTGCATATTGTCAAAGTTCATTTTTGATCTATTTACATCCAAGTTAATCTAACACTTGAGTTTTAAGGCTAAGTTGCAGCTCTATCATGCGAACTCCCATTTTTCACCCATAATCAATGATATTTGGAGAAGTTTGATTTTGGATTGTGTTATAGATGACTATTAAAAACCTTTATTTTGTATAAATATTCGTGAATGTTGAATTTCCATCGATTTAATGTCGAGTTCGCCGAACACCTGATTTTAAGGCTACGTTGCGGCAATGTCACGCGAACTCCCATTTTTCACCCATAATCAACCATGTTTGGAGTACTTTGATTTAGCATTGTGTTGTAGATGACTATTAGGATCCTTTATTTTATATCAGCTTTCGTGAATGTTGAATTTCGATTGATTTACAACCAAGTTTGTAGATGACTATTAGGAACCTTTATTTTCTATTGGCTTTGATGAACGTTCATTTTCCATCAATTTCCAGGCAAGTTTGGAAAACACCCGATTTTAGGGCTACGTTGCAGCTGTGTCATGCAAACTCCCATTTTTCAGTACCATGTTTGCAGAACTTTTATTTAGGATTGTGTTGTAGACTATTAGGATGTTTTATTTTATATCACCTTTCATGAACATTTATTTTCGATCGATTTACAGCCAAGTTCTCCAAATATGGTTGATCATGGGTGAAAAATATGAATTCACATGACAAAACTACACCGTAGCATTAAAATCAGGTGTTCGCCAAAGTCGACATTAAATTGATGGAAATTCAACATTCATGAAAACTGATAGAAGATGAAAGTTCTTAATAGTCATCTACAACATAATCTAAAATAAAAAATTTCCAAACCTACCTGATTATGCGTGAAAATTGGGCATTCGCATGACACAACTGCAATGTAGCCTTAAAATTAGGTGTTAGATGAACTTGGTTGTAAATTAATAAAAAATGAACGTTCATGAAAGTCGATATAAAATGAAGGATCCTAATTGTTATCTACAACACACTCCTAAATCAAAGTTCTCCAAATATGGTTTATTATGGGTGAAAAATGGGAGTTCACGTGATACAGCTGCAACATAGCCTTAAAATTAGGTGTTTTCCAAACTTGCCTGGAAATTGATGGAAAATGAACGTTCATGAAAGCCAATAGAAAATAAAGGTTCCTAATAGCCATCTACAAAACAATCTAATATCAAAGTTATCCAAAATTCGTTGATTATGGGAGAAAAATGGGGGTCCGCATGACACACTACAACATAGCCTAAAAATTAGATGGTGGAAGAAGTCGCCTCTAAATTGATTCAAAATCAATGTTCAAGAAATCCGGTAGAAAGTAAAGGTTCCTAATAGTCATCTAAAACACAATCTAAAATCAAAGTTCTCCAAATCTGATTAATTATTTCTGAAAAATTGATGTTCACGAAAGTTGATACAAAATAAAGGTTCCTAATAGTCATCTAAAACATAGTCTAAAATCAAAGTTCTCCAAATCTGATTAATTATTTCTGAAAAATTGATGTTCACGAAACTTGATACAAAATAAAGGTTCCTAATAGCCATCTAAAACACATTTTAAATTCAAATTTCTTCATACTTGGTTGATTATGGGTGAAAAATAGGAGTTGATATGACACAACTGAAGTGTAGCCTTAAAATCAGGTATTAGCTAAATTGGGTTTTAAATTGATGGAAAATGAACGTTCATGAAAATCGATAGAAATTGGAGGTTCCCAATAGTCATTTAAGACACAATATAAACTTAAAATTCTTCATAATTTTTTGTTATAGGTGAAAAATGGGAGTTCGCTTGACACAACTTCAATCTAGTCCAACTTGGCTATAAATTGATGGAAAATCAACATTCATCAAAACCAATAAAAAATAAAGGTTCCTAGTAGTCATCTACAACACAATATAAAATCAAAGTTCTTCAAACATTTTTTTATTATAGCTGAAAAATGGGAATTCGCTTGACACAACTACAATGTAGCCTTAAACTAAAGTGTTTGTCGAATTCAACTATAAATCGATGGAAAATAAACGTTCCTAATAGTCATCTATAACACAATCCCAAATCAAAGTTCTCATAACATGGTTGATCATGTGTGAAAGATGGGAGTTCGCTTCACATAGATGCAATGTAGCCTTAAAATGAGGTCCTCAACGAACTCGACATTAAATCGATAGAAAGTAAAGGTTCTTAATATTCATCTACAACACTATCTAATATCAAAATTCTCCAAAGCTGGTTGATTATGGGTGAAAAAATGGGAGTTCACATGACACAGCTACAATGTAGCCTTAAAATTTGGTGTTACACGAACATGCCTATAAATCGATCAAAAATCAATGTTTATGAAAGGTGATATAAAATAATGGATCCTAATAGTAACCTACAACAAAATCCTAAATCAAAGTTCTACAAACATGGTTGATTGTGGGTAAAAAATGCGAGTTCGTGTGACACAGGTGCAAAGTTTCCTTAAAATAAGCTGTTAGATGAACTTTTTTGTAAATTGATCAAAAATCAACGTTCACGAAAGGCCATATAAAATAAAGGATCATAAGAGTAATCTACAACACAATCCTAAATCAATGTTCTCCAAACATGGTTGATTATGGGTGCAAAATGGGAGTTTGTGTGACAAAACTACAACGTAGCCTTAAAATCAAGTGTTCGCAGAACTCGACATTAAATTGATGAAAATTCAACATTCATGAAAACTGATAAAAAATAAAGATTCTTAATTGTAATCTACAACCCAATCTAAAATCAAGCTTCTCCAAACTTGGATGATTATGGTTAAAAAATGGTACTTCTAATGAGAGAGTTGCAAAGTAACCTTAAAATCAAGTGTTAGATGAATTTGGCTATAAATCGATCTAAAATCAATGTTCACGAAAGGCGATATAAAATAAAGGATCATAATAGTCATCTACAACACAATCCTAAATAAAAGTTTCCCAAACATGGTTGATTATGGGTGAAAATTTGGAGTTCTTGTGACATAGCTTCTATGTAGCCATAAAATCAGGTGTACGCAGAACTTGACATTAAATCGATGGAAATTCAACATTCATGAAAATTGATAGAGAATAAAGGTTCTTCTTAATAGTCATCTACAACATTATCTAAAATGAAACTTCTCCAAACCTGGTTGATTATGGGTGAAAAATAGGAGTTTGCATGACAGAGCTGCAACGTGGCCTTTAAAGCAAATGTTAAATGAACTTGGTTGTAAATCGATCAAAAATCGACGTTCACACAAGACAATATAAAATAAAGGATCCTAATAGTCATCTACAACACAATCTAAAATCAAACTTTTCAAAACCTAGTTGATTATGGGTGAAAAATGCGAGTTCACATGACATAGTTGCAATGAAGCCTTAAAATTAGGTGTTGGACAAACTTGGGTATACTTCGATTGAAAATCAATGTTCATGAAAGGCGATATAAAATAAAAAATCCTTATAGTCATCTACAACGCAATCATAAATCAAATTTCTCCAAACATGGTTGATTATGGGTGAAAAATGGGAGTTTGCGTAACAGAGTTGCAATGTAGCCTTAAAATCAGGTGTTGGACAAACATGTCTATACTTCAATTGAAAATAAATGTTCGTCAAAGGTAATATAAAATTAAAAAATCCTTATAGTCATCTACACCGCAATCATAAATCAAATTTCTCCAAACATGGTTGATTATGGGTGAAAAATGGGAGTTTGCATGACACAACTATAACATAGCCTTAAATGTACGAGCTAGATGAACTTGGCTGTAAATCAATCAAAAATCAACGTTCACAAAAGGTGATATAAGATAAAGGATCTTGTTGATGGCCAAATTGACACAACAACTTTTAAACATAATATCTTTATGCTATTTCTCCTGAAATAGAAAGATAAGATATAGTAATTTAACTCCCAAGGTTCCGGTAGTTGGTTCTCAACTGTGTCTCTAACCCTTTACAATGAACTTGATTTTACAATCAATAGCTCAAAATTACATAATTTCCTCCCCAAACTAGGACATCAAAAAGCTGTAGCTTTTTGTGCATACAATTAAGTCAGAAAGATAACTTTTTGTTCAGCTCTTTCTTGAACCTTAGCTGATCTCAATTTCAAACTCAACTCCCCAGTTTGGCTCATGTTGACTTTCAGTTCACAATTACAATTCCTGATTTAACTTAAAATTCCCCTTTTGTATTACATAAATCTTTGTCATTCTCCAAAAATTACTCCAGATGGAACCACCAAGATTTTAGTTCACTGTCATTTTTTAACACTCTCTTCATAAAATATCCTCTTTGTACGTGAGTTTGCAAGATATCTCCAAATCTTTTACTAATTTTTCATTTCAAAATTGTCCCTGTAAAACATAAAGCACATTAATTAATTTAACAACTGATCATTTATTTCATAAATCAATTAAATTCAAATTATGTCAATTGAATCCACATAAACTTCAATATGTTCGTGATTCAAATAACAATAATAAAACCCCCTTTTCAAATCAATGTTATTTTAACTCATAAAATAACATTCATAATCTGAATCATTTCACCCATATACTAATAATCCTGGCGCATAACTCTTTACAATTGAACAATACTGGTATCAAAAAGTTCATTACTATCAATCATCTTAGTTGATTTGGAAAGAAACTCTAGACATTTGTGAAATAAAGAAAGTGAGATCCCCATGGCAAACTCTATTTTACCAATGCCAAATAAATTGTACATAGCAATTGGCACATCTCATTCAAGATGATTCGGGTTAATGCAAGTCAATAATTTCAATGTACAGACTCATTAGTTGTGTGTGTATAAGAATCTAAGAGATCTGTTGCCTCAACTCTGAGCATCCATAATAACAAATTAAGGATGGCTGGAGATTTTGTTAAACAGTTCATGTGTGGCGTCCATGCTTCCACGTTTTACGTCTTTGATTTGACAATTGCAATTGGTTGAAAGTTTTTAATGCCTTCTAATCATGTATTTCACGTTCCTCTCTCTTGTTTTTAAATTTCCCACATTTGTCTATCTGGGTTGATGCTTGTAGGGTTCCTGAAGCCCTTAATAGATCCCCTTTGTTTACTAGGGGAGTCAAATAGTTCAATACTTTGTTATCTATTCTTGCACTCTATTATGTAAAACAAGTCTTCAGAGGGATTTCCCCAAACAGTGAGCACTCTACAATCATCGCATTCCATGAAGTCGACATCTTTTAGAGGGATTCTGTCAAACTCTTTGACATGCCCCCGGTGATGTTTTACTATGGAAGCTGCAACTTCTACATTTCGTACCACTTTATCGATCAAAAAACCATCTTGTGTACATCGTGCAATGATTGCATGCCACGAGGTTACAGTTCATATGCCTTGTATATGCTTCCATAATAGCGTTTGCTTTGTCCATGTTTCTTCATCTCGTTTGAACATCAATCCCCTAGCTCGAAGTTACAATTTTGGCACAAATATAAAAGATATTCATTCTATCCTCTTTGCATCTTTGATTCGATGAAATGGTTTCTCCCCGGGGCATTTTGTAAAACAGTTTACATGCCCGCATCTATGCTTTGACACTTTGCATGCATGCCTGTTAAGGTGTTGCAACTACAACATCTCACCGAAAGTGTCTCAAAATCATCATTTTCCGCATATGCATAGATCTTGCAACCACGGTTTGGCATCAAATCACATAAATTTAAGGCATTTATTCAAACGGTACACTAGCCTGCTAAGCCCCTGGCAAGTATGTAGTGTACCTTTTTTATGCTCCCATTCTCCGCCAAAATCTGTGAGCATTGCATTCCAGAAAATGAAATCTAGCTAACGTTTTCGTCTACATTTCTGTGCTTCCACATCTTGCGCATATGTCAGTCAAGGCATTCCCTTGAAATTTCCTGTTGCGCAAGCATTGGATTCTAGTTGATGGCCTTCCATCAACAGTCGCACGACCTCCTCTACAATCATGTTGTTCCATGAGATGAAAACACTTGAGGCATTTCGTATAACAATTTGCTGCCTCCATATCTTGGGCACATCTTCACCTTTGGCAGGGTGGAAAGAAGCTCCACACCTACCAATTGCATTTGCATGAAAGTTTTTAAAATCTTCATCAAACCCGATTTGCGCATATTTTGCAATTGAGGCATTCCATGAGATCGCATTTCTCTGAGGTATTTTTTAAAATGGCTCACAAGCAGTGTCTATGCCTTCACATTTTGCATTTTTGTTCGCCATGGTATCGGGGATGAGAGTTTCACAAAACCCCTTTTACATATCCACTTTGTGCATCCCTCCTCCTGTCAAATGGTTTTACATGGCAGGATCAAAAATTTTCTTTCTTCCTTCGTGTGCGGGATCGGAGTGAGAGCCGACACCAAGTGGGAGTGGGAGCAGAACCAGTTTCGGGCGTGGGCGAAACGGAACTTGCAACTGAAACCTTTTTTTTTAGTGCTTGGTTAAATATTATTTCCACTTCTGAAAAGCAAATATTTTATTATGGCGGGGTCGGGACCATTTTAGAATGTGAAACACACATTTTTTTTAGTTTAGTGCCCAGTTCAATATTCATTACGGGTGTGCTAAGTTTTAATTTTTATGATTTTTATATTTGTTTTTATTGTTTTTTATTTTTAAAATCTTTTAAACAAAAAGATTCATTTATTATTTATTCTCATTTTTATAGTTTTAAAATAAATCTTTTCAATATTTCAAAAAGATTATTTTCTCGGCATTTTTAAGATTAATTAATTTAAATCTTTTAAATTTAAGATTTATTTATTTAATCTTTTACAATCTTTTTATTTTTTTTCTATTTTTTATGTTTTATTATTTTTTGTATTTTCTAAGTTTTTTTTTTCGGTATTTTTCAAAGTCAGAGTAGACACAAAAAAAGAACTTAGGAAAAGGAAACAAAGAAATAACGAAAGAAAAGCACAAACAACGCAAACAAAAAATGAAAAAACGAAGAAGACGAAGGTTTGAAGTGTCAATTCCAATCCGCAACCTGATCATTATAAAACAATGTGGACAAGTAATGAATGAAGGTGGGAGAAATGATGAAAACAGGAACTACAAAGCGCCAACACGACAAAACCAAACAACAAAAGAATAGTAAACAAAGGGGGTCCCCGAATTTGCCAAGGAAAAGTTTGGGCGTGTGTGCGAGGTATAAAAAATGGCGACTCGACTGGGAAAATTCTCTAAGCATTTTAAAATGCATAACCCTCCAAATACCCAAAATCTTTGGTTTCTGCTCATTCTAAGCAATCTAAGAACTGCAAACACTATCAAGATAGGAGACGATAGAGGTTTGAGATGATAATGAAATTTGTTTGTGTGTGCAAATGATTGATTCCGCTCCATAAGCGTTGTCATGATCAAATTGGAATAGACCCTACTCAAACTACATAGTTTTGAGTTACATTTTCGACGTGCAATGATATCCTAGGCATAGCTCTGCTACTAGACATTGTCTATAGCCTCGACAGAGATACTTTTGGTTCTCTCTAAGCATCGCTCTACTGCTAGCCATACATCTATAGCCCTGGTAGAGATACTCGAATCACCCATGCTGATTGAGTTCATTCTCGAAATTCTTTTTTTTCCTCTTTTTTTTCTAGGTGTTTATTTGTTCGAAGTATATTTTATTATTTCTCTCAATCCTTAAGCAATTAAACCTAAGTAGTGGGTTGAGAACCACAGTGGATATCGTGAAATCAATGTAACGCTTTAGATTTTTCACTTGGAATAGAGCTACCCCCACCTGATGTAAACTAACTGAAGAATCTCTTCAGATGTGCAGACCAAGATAGAATTTCAAAAACTCCCCAAAATTGCATAATGTACCAAATCCTAATCCATGCTAACATTCCCCAGTCTGAAATGGATGAAGATAATCAAAGTTTTCAAAGCTACTGATTGATCAATTGTTTGAAAATATGAACAACAAACTCTCAACAGACTCACCTTTTGACATAAATTGCATACAATAGCTTAGCTTCACTGTCAACGAGAGGAACCCCCCCTGCCCCTTAGACAAAAGAAAATAAACAAACAAAAGAGAAGAGTAGAAGAAATGAATACACAGACAGACACAACAAACCAACAAAACTAAAACAGAAAACGAGAATAAAAACAACAAACAACAACAAAACAGAAGATCAAAAAAAAAAGAGAACAACAAACCCAAAAACAAAGCTAAAGGAAGAGGACACAAAAAAGAAAAACAATAGAAACCCAACACAAACAATAGGAACCAAAACAAAAAGAAAACCAACTAAACCCACACCTAACACTAAATAATCCTAATCCTAAACTAACTCCAAAACTAAGTTCTATAAAAACAAAATTGTAAAAATGTGTACATGAACTTGACTGATTTTTCATTATGCACAAAAATCTTAACTTACTAGGTATGGTTTTGAACCTAGCAAATTTATCTTTATAATAAAAAATGTAAAGTTTATGTCCATTAAATTCGTTCTAAGGGTATAAACCTTGAAATATTAATAGTTGTGGGTTTTCAACCTTGTCATGATTTACCCACAAACAATTTTATTGTCCCCAACATCATAACCAAACTGAAAATCATTACACAAAGGGTAATGAAAAGACATCACCTGATTTAGAAGACATTAAGTTGCTGGTGTAGACTTGTGTTGTATAAATTCCTCCTCTCGAGGTATTAACTCAAGAAACACCATTCCATTTCGCTCCAGTACGTGCATGTCAACATAAAAGACATCCATTAGCAATGTATCATTAGCATTCAAGACACGCAAACCTGGTTTAAATTTTTTAGGCCTATTCTTGCTACAATCAAGACAAGTTTCCAACAATGAACAAGTGTATTTAATTTCATCAGGACTATCAACTTCAATCATGTTTTCTAAAGTACATGCATCAGCAATTAAATGGTCAGCCTTGTCAACCTTTAAGACAATTTGTTAAAAAATTTCCTTACTTGACTCAACAATCTTTTTGGACATCAAGAAATTAGAACAATTTACTTCAAGATGTGAACCAAAAGGAAGAATCCCACATGGATCACCTAAAGTGAGATTTGTTTTCTAGATTGAATATCTGTTTACCAACATTTTAGTATTCATCTCGTGCACGAAGTCATTAATTTTCTTGGTTTCCCCAGAAGAACTAAGCAGCAAATCACCCACGTCATCAACTTGCAAGGTCTGCAAACCCACCTCTTCCTGAGATGAAGCATTGCTGTCAGCATTCTCTTCAAATATGTCACCCAAAAGAGTTTGAAAATCAACATCCAATTCATCATCATTAATGCCAAAAATGGTTGAACGAGGACTCTCTTTGAACAACCCATTTTGAATGCACAAAGTCAAATTCAGGAAAACACTTCTTCAGTTCATGTTTCTACATATCATCAACTAACGTATAGGTCAACATCAAGGTAATTACTATTAAGATCAAAAATTAATGTTCACTAAAAGACGATATAAAATAAAGGATCGTAATAGTCATTCTACAACAATATCCTAAATCAAAGTTCTCCAAACATGGTTGATTAAGGGTGGAAAATGAAAATTCACGTGACACAATAGCATCGTAGCCTTCAAATCAGGTGTTCACCGAACTCAACATGAAATCGATGGAAATTCAACATTCGTAAAAAATGATAGAAAATAAAGGATCTAAAAATTCATCTACAACATAATCTAAAATCAAACATCTCCAAACCTCATTGATTTTTGGGTGAAAAATGGGAGTTCGCATAGCAAACCTAGCCTTAAAATCAGGTGTTAGACGAACTTTCTTGTAAATTGATCAAAAATCAACATTCAAGAAAGGTGATATAAAATAAAGGATCCTAATAGTCATCTACAATACAATCTTAAATCAAAGTTCTCCAAACACGATTGATTATGGGTGAAAAATGGGAGTTCACGTGACATAGATGCAACGTAGCCTTAAAATTAGGTCTTCGATGAACTCAACATTAAATTGATGGAAATCGCAACATTCATGAAAACCAATAGAAAATAATGGTTCTTAATAGACCTCTTCAATACAATCCTAAATCAAAGTTCTGCAAACATGGTTAATTATGGGTGAAAAATGAGAGTTTGCGTGACATAGAAGCAATGTAGCCATAAAATTGTGTCTTCGACGAACTGGACATTAAATCAATGGAAATACAACATTCCCGAAAACCAATAGAAATTAAAGGTTCTTAATAGTCATCTACAACACAATCTAAAATCAAAATCCTAAAACGTAGCCTTAAAGGTTCCTAATAGTCATCTACAACACAATCCTAAAACAATGTTCTCTAAGCAAGGTCGATTATGGGTGAAAAATGGAAGTTTGTGTTAAACAGATGAAACACAGCCTTAAAATTAATTGTTCATCAAACTCGATAATTAAATCAATGGAAATTCAACATTCACAAAAACTGATAGAAAATAAGGGATCTTAATAGTAATGTACAACACAATCTAAAATCAAACCTCTCCAAAGCTGGTTGATTATGGGTGAAAAATGGGAGTTCACATGACAATGCTGCAATGTAGCATTAAAATCAGGTGTTAGCCAAACTCGACTGTAAATCAATGGTAAATCAACATTCACAAAAGCTGATATAAAATAAAGGTTATTAATAGTCATGTACAACCTAATAGAAAATCAAATTTCTCCAAACCTGATTTATTATGGCAGAAGGGAGTTTGCATGAAATACCTACAACGTAACCTTAAAATCTTGTGTTAGCCAAACTTGCCTGAAAATTGATGGAAAATCAATGTTCACGAAAGCCAATAGAAATTAAAGGTTCCTAATAGTCATCTACAACACAATCTAAAATCAAAGTTGTCCAAAGTTAATTGATTATGGGAGAAAAATGGAGGTTTGCATGACACACTACAACATAGCCTAAAAATTAGATGTTAGCCGAACTCGATAGTAAATTGATGCAAAATCAATGTTCACAAAAGCTGATAGAAAATAAAGGTTCCTAATAGTCATCTAAAACACAATCTAAAATCAAATTTCTCCAAAATTGGTTGATTATGGGTGAAAAATGGGAGTTCGCATGGCACAGCTACAACATAGCCTTAAAATTAGGTTATTAGCCGAACTTCACTGTAAATCGAAGGAAACTCAACGTTCACGAAAGGCGATAGAAAATAAACGTTCCCAATAGGCATAAGCTCAAGTTTTATGCTAACTCAATTGTAAATCGATGGAAAATCAACGTTCACAAAAGCCGATAGAAAATAAATGTTCCTAATAGTCATATACAACACAATCTAAAATCAAAATTCTCTAAATTTGGTTGATTATGGTAGAAAACTGGGAGTCTGCATGACACAGCTACACAACGTGGCTTAAAATCAGTTCTTAGCCAAACTCCCCTATAAATTGATGCAAAATCAATATTCATGAATGTTGATAACATTTTCTTTTGGGAAAATTCGATGATATGGGTTTTGTAGCTGCTCTTGTGCTAAAGAAATCTAGATTGTCCATTCTTTGTAAAAATAAGTTGTTCTGGAAAAAGATATATTACTTTGAAAAGTACAAGTAGTATAGGTAAGAAAATCAAATTTTTTTCTTCTTTTTAAGAAAAATCTGAGAAATAGGTTTGTAGAGAATGTCGTTCTGAATAAGACCTAATTCATTTTTTTTCTTTTCGAAAAACGGATTTTTCACCAACATGCAAGAACCTCACAAATAGAATTTACGAAACAATGTTTTTTTGAAAAATCGAAGATATGGGTTTTGTAGATGCTCATGTGCTAAAGAGACCCAGATTGTTCGTATTATGAAAAAATAAGTTCTTGTTGAAAAATATTTTTTTTGAAAAGAAGCAGTAGAGGTAACAGAGGCAATTTTTTTGAATCTTATTAAGAAAACTCTGAGAAATGGGTTTTGTAGAGAATGTCAATCTAAGTAAACCTAGATTGTCCATTTTTCGAAAAACTGATTATCCAACAACATGCAATAACCACTCAAAAATAAAATCTACGAAACAATTTTTTTTGGGAGAAATCGAAGATGTGGGTTTTGCAGGTGCTCGTGTGCTAAAGAGACCTAGATCATCAGTTTTATGAAAAAATAAGTTTTTTTGAAAAAGATAGATTTTTTTGAGAAGTAGAAATAGTAGAGGTATATAGAGGCCAATTTTTTTAATCTTCTTAAGAAAAATCTGAGAAATGGGTTTTGTTGAGAATGTCATTTTGAGTAGGCCCAAATCTTCTATTGTTCAAAAAATAGTTTTTTCTCCAAATACAAGAACCCATCAAGAATAGAATCTACGAAATAATTTTATTTTTGGAAAAATCTAAGATATGGGTTTTGTAGGTGATCGTGTGTTTAACAGACCTCCAGATCATCCGCTTTTTGAAAAAAATAAGATGTTTTTGAAAAAGATAGATATGTTTGAAAACTAGAAGAAGTAGAGGTAACAAAGGCATTTATTTTAGATTTTCTAAAGAAAATCTAAAAATTGGTTTTTGTAGAGAATGTCATTCGAGTAGACCAAGATCGTCCATTTTTTGAAAAACTGATTTTCACCAGCATGTAAGATTGATGAAAAATCAACGTTCATGAAAGCTGGATGAAATAAAGGTTCCTAATAGTCATATACAAAACAATCTAAAATTAAAGTTCTTCAAGCTTTCTTGATTATGGGTTAAAAATGGGGGTTGACATGACACAACTACAACTTAAACTTAAATAAGGTGTTAGCTGAACTTGTCTATAAATAAATGGAAAATCAACATTCATAGAAGACAATTGAAAAGAAAAGGTTCCTTATAGTCGTCTACAACATAATCTAAAATTAAAGTTCTTCAAACATGGTTGATTATGGGTGAAAAATGAGAGTTCGCATGACACAGTTGTAACGTAGCCTTAGAATGAGGTATTAGTCAAACTCGGTTGTAAGTTGATGGAAAATAAATTTTCACGAAAGTCGATACAAAATAAAGGTTCCTAAAGTCATCTACAACAAAATCTAAAATCAAATCTTTCCTAAGTTTGTTGATTTTCGTACTCTTAGGGTCAGCTGTTAGCCAAATTTTATTGTAAATCGATAAAAAAACAATGTTAATGAAAGGCGATAAAAAAGAAAGGATCCTAATAGTTATCTAAAACACAATCCTAAATCAAAGTTCTCCAAAAAAAATTGATTATGCCTGAAAATTGGGAGTTCGAGTGACACAACTGCAACGTAGCCTTAAAATTATGTATTCGTCGAACTCAACATTCACAAAAATTGATAGAAAATAAAGGTTCTTAATAGTCATATACAACACAAACATTAATCAAACTTCTCCAAATCTAGCTGATTATGGGTGAAAAATGGGAGATTGAATGACACAACTGCAACATAGCCTTAAAATTAGGAGTTAGCCGAACTTGGTTGTAAATCGATCAAAAATCAATTTTCATGAAATGCGATATAAATTAAAGGACCCTAATAGTCATCTACAACACAATCCTAAATTATGGGTGAAGAATGGGAGTTCACACGACATAGCTGCAACGTAGCCTTAAAATCAAATTTTAGATGAAAATTTGGCTGTAAATCGATCTAAAATCAACATTCATGAAAACTGATAGAAAATAAAGGTTCTTAATATCAACTACAACACAACAGAATTTTCTGGAAAGAACCTGCCTCACATGAGGTAGGTTTCTAAAGTCGACACATAATTTGATTTCCCCACTCTTTTTATGAACAGGGAAAAAATTTGCTACCCAAGTTGAATGCCTTACTGGAAAAAATATTCTTACTAATAGCTGCTTCTATAGCTCTTTAAGAATCAGAGGTTTAATCAAGGTATAATAGGCGCTACTTTTGATGGAAGGGCTTCACTTTAGGTTTGAAAGGGATAGTATGTATTATTACCAAAGTAACAAACATTTTCAGATCTTCATAACCCCAATTGATTGCTGCAATATCTATTTTATCTACATTCAAGATTTTATCTTGAATGTGCTTTGAGCAAGTCTTGCCAAAAAATAATTTTTTCTTTGGACCCGAATATGCCAAATTATAGAGTTCGTACTTCCTTCCATCACTATATGTAGGCAACCTTTCACAAGCTTGAGAATCAGAATCAAAGATTCTTTCCAATGCTACTGGTTTTCAGATTGATTATTCCCTTTACACCACAATTTGGTCGATCCCAATCTACTTGATCCCTATAGTTTCATCGATGATTTTCCCTTCGAAGACATCTGAGCTTGCCAAGAAGGCAAGTATATGCTGATCATCCCCAAAATCCTAGAAGTTCTAGATGTTGTGAGGAGGGTTGGAGTCAAGACTAATTCTACAAAGAATATTCAACTTGGAATCCTGCATGGGTTCCAAGGTACTAGCACCAATAGCTTGTGTGTCTGCATTTTGTTTATCTTCTCCGAGAATCAATTTAATTCTAAAAGCATCAAAATCCTCTATCATGTTCCACACGTGGTTCCTGTATGCAACCCACCTCTTGTTATGGCATGTGTATTAGTTGTGAACCTACTTAACAACTACCTCAGAATCTCCCATGACTATAAGAGCTGTAACTTTCTTCTAATGCAGAAACATCAGTCCCCTAGCAAGTACTTCTACGATATTGTTAGTGCAACCAAACTGTAACCTATAAGAAGCAAAATATGTTTTCCCTTTCACGTTTATTAGTTCTATTCTAGCTCCACTCCCTGTTTAAGACTTGTAACCATCAAATTTGAGGATCAACAGTTGATCTTGGGTTGGGATTTCTTTCTTCAAGTCAGCTATGGGTGATTGTTTACAAGAAATAGGTGGCGACTCAAACGGGTTCAAGATATCTAGATCATGAGACTTTTGCAAATGACGATCATCAAAGATTTCACTAACAATTAAAACATGTGCATAAACTATTTTTTGCATCTCATCTTGATCAACAGTTTCACAATTGAGTTTTTTTTTGGCAACTCCCTAAGAATCAGAAGGTTAGCAGGGGTAGGTGTGGGAGGCAAGTTGTGAAGTTCTTGAAAAAAATTTTGTGAATCAGAATGTAAGATCTGACCCTGACCAGCTAGGGGTAAGACTTCCTCCTTGGCGTTGTTTGTCCTTTTCAGAACGATCACATCCTTAGCTTCAAAAGGAAACTAGTTTGGAGACATTTGGGGTCTCTCCTGATTGATAGACATGGTTCAAAATGTCTAAACAAGACTGAAACATTAGCTCAGAATGATTCTAGTAATGGACCCTGCACCAGTTCGGGAGTAACAGACTCCACAAATCAACATCTTCCCTCAGAACCAACTTATCTAGTTGCAATTTCTGAATTCAAACTTGCTGGTTGACAGTGGTCATAGGGTCACTATGCTCTAAAGATGGTGAGCAGTTAGGGTTAAACAAATAAAAGGTCATAATTTCTTCCCTCCTATACACTCCTATCTTAGTTTCAAAATAAGCTACTTCGTTAGGGCAGCCATACTCCATGATCATATGTTTCAGACAAGGTTCACTTTCGATCCTAATCTAAGTTGCTACCCCTTTCCATGGAACCCACATGTGAAAAATCTAGGGAGAGATAACCTCCGATACTCTTCATCAAATCCCAGCTTAGCAGCATGTCATATGTTTCAGGGATATCAACAACTTGAATATCCATATACTTCTGGATTTGCCTCTTCCAAGCCCTTCAACAAGATGTCACGTTGGGTAAGGCACCACTTCAGGATGTCAAAGAATGACAAAGAGGTCTTCTATTTCTTCATTTCTGAAATGAAATCGAATTCCACATTATCATACATCTGGTATTTAGGAATGAATGCAGAATTACCTCTACTTAGAAACTCAGGTGGGCCCTTTTGTGGAGGTGGATTGTTGTTAGTGTCTTGGCTAGGGGGAAACATGGTGTTGGGAGGGGCAGATGTAGTAAATGGCCTCCCTTGGTTTGAAAAGCCTGATTATCATAAGTATCTATTTCTAGTTCATTTTCCTGTTGCCTCGGGAAGAGGGATCCTTCGTCATAGGTCTCAAAAGCCATGGCTATCTCCACAGATCTACCACCTTTGTTGGGAGTACCTTGCAGTGGTTGGGAATCAGCTTGCACGATCTTAAACACTTTCTCCATCTCTAGGTAGTTAACTTCAAAATGTACATCAGTGTCATGTAGCTTGCACCAGTTAGTCATGAAGTTCAGATTTGCAATGTTTACAGTTTGTGGTTTATCTTCGTTGGCTTGATAGTTATGGGGAACTCCCCTACTATTTGGTCCAGTATTCCATTGTCTATTGTTATTGGGTCTCTGGTTGTAAGCCCTTTTTTGGTTTTGATTGTTTTGGTTGGGGAAGTTTAAGCACTGAAAATAACTTTGATTTTGATTGGCATTCTGATTGGAGTAGTTATTTTGGTTGGAATACCCTCCCTGATTCTAGTAACCTTGATTCTGATTTTGGTTCTAAGGGGGGGGGGGGGGTTAAGTTTGAGTTGAGCCATCTTAGTGGTCACTTGAGATAAAATATTCTTCAGGAATTCTAACTCTATGGTCAAATGAGTGGTACGCTCACTTTCTGCAGTAGTTACAATTGATGAGTGACTCATAGGGTTAGACCCTCCAACAGGATTGGGTGAAAAATGCGAGTTCGCATGAAACATCTCCAATGTAGCCTTAAAATCAGGTGTTAGCCTAACTTGCTCGAAAATCGATGGAAAATCAACATTCATGAAAGCCAATAGAAAATAAAAGTTCCTAATAGTCATCTACAACACAATCTAAAGTCATAGTTATAAAAAGTTCTTTGATTATGGGAGAAAAATGGGGGTTCGCATGACACACTATATAACGTTACCTAAAAATCAGATGTTACCTGAACTCAACTATAAATTGATGCAAAATCAATTTTCATGAAAGCCGGTAGAAAATAAAGGTTCCTAATAGTCATCTACAACACAATCTAAAAACAAAGTTCTCCAACCCTGGTTGATTACGGGTGAAAAATAAAGGCAATAGAAAATAAAGGTTTCTACAACACAATATCTAAAATCAAAGTTCTCCAAACTTGTTTGATTATCGGTGAAAAATAGGAGATCGGATGAAACATCTGCAATGTAGCCTTAAATCAGGTGTTACCTGAACTCAGCTATAAATCAATGTAAATTCAACATTGATGAAAGCCGATAGAAAATAAAGGTTTCCTAATAGTCATTTACAACACAATCTAAAGTCAAATTTCTCCATACATTGTGGGTGAAAAATAGGAGTTCACATGACACAGCTGAAGAGTAGCCTTAAAATCAGGTGTTAGCTAAATGCGGCTTTAAATTGATGGAAAACAAAATTCATGAAAATTAATAGAAATTGGAGGTTCCTAATAGTCATCTACAACAAAATATAACCTAAAAATTCTTCAAACTTCATTTATTATTGGTAAGAAAATGGGAGTTTGCATGACACAGCTACAATGTAGCCTTAAAATCAGGTGTTAGTTAAACTCAACTATAAATCGACAAAAATTCAACGTTCACGAAAACTAATAAAAAATACGGCTTACTAAAAGTCATCCCACAATCTAAAATCAAAGTTCTTCAAACTTTGTTTATTATAGGTTTAAAATGGGTGGTCGCATGACACAACTCGAAAGTAGCCTTCAAATCAAAGTTCTTAATTGTTTTCTACAAGACAATATAAAATCAAAGTTCTCCAACCATTGTTGATTATGGGTAAAAAATGGGAGTTTGTATGACACTATTGCAACATAGCTTTAAATTAAGGTGTTAGTCAAACTTGGCTATAAATCGATGGAAAATAAACATTCACAAAAGCTGATAGAAAATAAAGGTTGCTAATAGTCATCTAAAACACAATCTAAAATCAAAGTTCTCCAAACTTTGTTGAATATGGATAAAAAATGAGAGTTCTCATGAAACAACTGCAATGTAGCCTTAAAGTCAATTGTTAGCCGAACTCGACTACAAATCGATGGAAAATAAATGTTCACAAAATTCGATAAAAAATAAAGGTTCCTAATAGTCATTTACAACACAATCCTAAATCAAAGTTCTCAAACAATGGGAGTCTGCATGACAAACCTACAATGTACCAATAAAATTAGGTATTAGCAAAACTTGACTATAAAGCAAACGAAAATTAACGTTCACAAAAGCCGATATAAAATAAAGATTCTTAATAGTCATCTACAACATATTATAAAATGAAATTTCTCCAAAGCTTATTGATTATGGGTGAAAAATGGGAGTTTACATGAAATAGCTGCAACGTAGCCTTAAATTCAGTTGTTAGTCGAACTTGCCTCAAAATCAATGGAAAATCAATGTTCATGAAAGCTAATAGAAAATAAATGTTCCTAATAGTCATCTACAACACAATCTAAATTCAAAGTTCATGAAAGCCGATAGAAAATAAAGCAAAATCAATGTTCATGAAAGCCGATAGAAAATAAATGTTCCTTATAGTCATCTAAAATTAAATTAAAATCAAAGTTCTCCAAATTTGGTTGATTATGGGTGAAAAATGGGAGTTCGCATTGCAAAGCTGCAACATAGCCCTAAAATTAGGTGTTAGCCAAACTACACTGTAAATCGATGGAATATCAACATTTACGAAATCAGATAGAAAATAAACGTTCGTAATAGGCATCCACAACACAATATAAAAACCAAAGCTCTCCAAACTTTGTTGATGATGGGTGAAAAATGGGAGTTCGCATGACACAACTGCAACGTAGACTTAAAATCAGGTGTTAGCCGAACTCTAATGTAAATCAATGGAAAATAAATGTTCATGAAAGTCGATAGAAAATAAAGCTTCCTAATAGTCATCTCCAACACAATCCTAAATAAAAGTTCTCCAAACATGGTTGATTATGGGTGTAAAATGGGAGTTCGCATGACATATTTGCAATGTAGCCATAAAATCAGGTGTTATGTGAACTCGATTATAAATCTATGGAAAATCAACGTTCACAAAACGCGATAGAAAATAAAGGTTCATAATAGTCATATACAACACAATCTAAAATCAAAATCCCCCAAACTTGGTTGATTATGGGAGAAAAATGGGAGTTCGTATGAGACAGCTACAAACGTAGCTTAAAATCAGGTGTTATACACACTTGCTAGTAAATCGATGGATAATCAACATTCATGAATGCTGATAACAATTTTTTTGGGTAAAAATTGAAGATATGGGTTTTGAAGGTGCTTGTGTGTTAAAGAGACCCAGATCATCCGTTTTTTGAAGAAATAAGTTGTTCTTGAAAATGATAGTTTATTTTAAAAAGTAGATGTAGTAGAGGTAACAGAGGCAAACTTTTTGAATCCTTTTAAGACAAATATGAGAAATTGGTTTTGTAGAGAATGTCATTCTGAGTAAACACAAATTGTTCATTTTTCGAAAGAAATATTTTTCACCAACATGCAAGAACCCCTCAAAAATAGAATCTACAAAACAATTTTTTTGGGTGAAATCGAGCATATGGGTTTTGCACGTGCTCATGTGCTAAAGAGACCCAGGTCATCCATTTTTAAAAAAAATAAGTTGTTCTTGAAATTTTATTTTTTTAGAAAAGTAGTAGTAGAGATAGAGGCCAATTTTTTTAATCTTCTTAAGAAAAATTTGAGAAATGGGTTTTGTAGAGAATGTCGTTCTAAGTAAACCTAGATAGTTTGTTTTTCAAAGAATTGATTTTTCACCAACATGTAATAAACCCTCAAAAATAGATTCTAGGAAACAATTTTTTTGGGGTAAATCGAAGCTATGGGTTTTTTAGGTGCTTGTGTGCTGAAGAGACCTAGATCATCCATTTTTTCAAAAAAATAAGTTGTTGTTCTAAAGAAAGATAGGTTTTTTTGAAAATTAGAAGCAGTGGAGGTAACAAAGGCAATTTTTTAATTTTTCTTAAGAAAAAACTGAGAAATGGGTTTTGTAGAGAATGTCATTATGACTAAACCCATATCATCTATTTTTTCAAAAAAATAAGTTGTTCTTGAACAAGATTTTTTTAAAAACAATTAAAATAGTAGAGGTGTAACAAAGGCAATTATTTTTAAATTTTATTTTTTTGAGAAATGGGTTTTGTAGAGAATGTCGTTCCAAGTAGACCTAGATCGTCCATTTTATGAAAATTTGATTTTTCACCACCATTCAAGATTGATGAAAAATCAACATTCATGAAAGCCAATAGAAATAAAGGTTCCTAATAGTCATATACAACACAATCTAAAATTAAAGTTTTTCAAACGTGGTTGATTTTGGGTTAAAAATTGTTGTTCGCATGACGCAACTACAACTTAGCCTTAAATCAGGTGTTAGCTGAACTTGTTTGTAAATAAATGGAAAATCAACATTCATAGAAGTCAATTGAAAAGAAAGGTTCCTAATAGTCGTCTACAACATAATCTAAAAATAAAGTTCTTCAAACATGGTTGATTATGGGTCAAAAATGGGAGTTCGCATGACACAGCTGTATTGTAGCCTTAAAATGAGGTGTTAATTGAACTCATTTTTAAGTCGATCGAAAATCAATGTTCACGAAAGGCGTTAGAAAATAAATGTTCTAATAGTCATCTACAACACAATCTAAAATCAAATTTCTCCAAACTTGGATGTTTATGCAGGAAAAATAGGAGTTCGCATTAAACAGCTACAACATAGCCTTAAAATCAAGTGTTAGCCGAACTCGAGCGTAAATCGATGGAAAACAAAGGTTCCTAATAATAATCTACAACACAATCTAAAATTAATGCTCCCCTAACTTGGTTATCGTAGCCTTAAAATCACGTGTTAGACGGACTTGACTCTAAATCGATCGAAAATCAACATTCACGAAAGGCAATATAAAATAAAGGATCCTAATAGTCATGTAAAACACAGTCCTAAATAAAAATTCTCGAAACAAGGTTGATTATGGGTGAAAAATGGGAGTTCATGTTACATAGATGCAACGTAGACTTAAAATCAAGTGTTTTCCAAACTCGACATTATATCGATGGAAATTCAACATTCATGAAAAACGATAGAATATAAAGGTTCTTAATAGTCATCTACAACACAATCTAAAATCAAAGTTCTCCAAACTTGGTTGGTTATTGGTGAAAAATGGGAGTTCACATGACACATCTAGAATGTAGCCTTAAAATTAGGTATTAGACAAACTATGTTTTAAATGTTCACAATAGGCAATATAAAATAAAGGATGCTAATAGTCATCTATAAGACAATCCTAAATAAAAGTTCTCCAAACATGGTTGATTTTAAGTGAAAAAATTGAGTTCGTGTGACACAACTGCAACGTAACCTTAAAATCAAGTGATCGCCAAACTCGACATTAAATCGATGGAAATTCAACATTCACAAAAATCGATAGAAAATAAAGTTTCTTAATAGTTATCTACAACACAATCTAAAATTAAAGTTACCAAACCTAGTTGATTATGGTTGATAAATGGGAGTTCAGATAACACAGATGCGATGTAGCCTTAAAATTTTGTGTTAGACGAACTTCGTTGGAAATTGATCAAAAATCAACATTCACAAATGGCGATATAAAATAAAGGATCTTAATAGTCATCTACAACACAATCCTAAATCAAAGTTCTTCAAACACAGTTAATTATGGGTGAAAATGGAAGTTTGCATGACACAGCTGCAATGTAGCCTTCAAATAAAGTCTTCGCTAAACTCAACATTAAATCGATTGAAATTCAACATTAACGAAAACTGATAGAAAATAAAAGTTCTTAATAGTCATCTTCAACACAATCTAAAATCAAAGTTCTCCAAACTTGGTTGATTATGGGTGAAAATGGGAGTGTGCATAACAAAAGTGTAATGTAGCTTTAAAATTAAGTGTTAGACGAACTTGGCTATAAATTGATCGAAAATCAACTTTAACATATAAAATAAAGGATCCTAATAATCATCTACAACACAATTCTAAATCAATGTTCTCCAAACATTGGTGTATTATGGGTGAAAATTGGGAGTTCATGTGACACAACTGGATTGTAGCCTTAAAATCAGGTGTTAGACGAACTTGTTAATAAATAAGATGTAGGTGCTTGTGTGCTAAAGAGGCTCAGATCGTCCATTTTTTGAAAAAATAAGTTGTTTTCGAAAAAGATAGATTATTTTGAAAAGTAGAAGCAGTAGAGGTAAGAGAGGCAAATTTTTTGAATCTTTTTTAAAAAAATATGAGAAATGGGTTTTGTAGATAATGTCGTTTTGAGTAAACCCAGATTGTCCGTTTTCCGAAAAAACTTATTTTTCAGCAACATGCAAGAACCCCTGAAAAATAGGATCTACGAAATAATTTGTTTTGGGAAAAATTGAAGATATGGGTTTTGCAAACCTTGATGACTATGGGTGAAAAAAAGGAGTTTGCATGACACAGCTGCAACATAGCCTTAAAATCAGGTGTTAGACGAACTTGGCTATAAATCAATTGAAAATGAACATTCATGAAATTAAATATAAAATAAAGGATCCCTATTGTCATCTAGAACACAAGCCTAAATCAAAGTTCTCCAAATATGGTTGATTATGGGTAAAAATGGGAGTTCACATGACACAGCTGTAACGTAGCCTTAAAATCAGGTGTTTGTTGAACTCGACATTAAATCAATGGAAATTCAACATTCACGAAAATCAATAAAAAATAAAGATTCTTAATAGTCATCTACAACACAATCTAAAATCAAAGTTCAATAAACTTGGTTGATTACGGGTGAAAATGCGAGTTTGCATGACGTAGCCTTTAACTCAAGTGATAGAGGAAATTGGCTGTAAATCGATCGAAAATCAACGTTCACAAAATGCGATATAAAATAAAGGATTCTAATAGTCATCTAAAAACAATTCTAAATCAAAGTTCTCAAAATTTGGTTGGTTAGGAGTGAAAATTGAGATTTCGTGTGAAATAGCTGCAACGTAGCCTTAAAATAAGGTGTTAGACGAACTTGGTTTCAAATTGATCAAACATTAGCGTTCACGAAAGGTGATATAAAATAAATGATCCTAATACCACAACACAATACTAAATCAAAATTCTCCAAACATGGTGGATTAGCGATGAAAAATGGGAGTTTGCGTGACATAGATAGATAAAAATGGGAGTAGCCTTAAAATCAGGTCTTCGTCGAACTCAACATTCAATCGATAGAAATTCAACATTCATGAAAACCAACAGAAAATAAAGTTTCTTAATAGTCATCTACAACACAATATAAAATAAAAGATTTCTTAACTTGGTTGATTATGGGTGAAAAGTGGGAGTTCGCATGACACAACGGAAAAGTAGCCTTAAACCTAGGTGTTAGAAGAACTTGGCTATAAATTGATCAAAAATCAATGTTCACAAACGGTGATACAAAATAAAGGATCCCAATAGTCATGTACAACATAACCCTAAATCAAAGTTTCTTCAAACATGGTTGATTATAGGTGAAAAAAGAGACTTCGCGTTGCACAACTGCAACGTAGCCTTAAAAATAAGGTGTTCAACGAACTTGACATTAAATAGATGGAAATCAAAATTCATGAAAATCAATAGAAAATAATGGTTTTTAATACTCATTTACAACACAATCTAATATAAAATTTCTCCAAACTCGATTGATTCCGGGTGAAAAATGATATTTCGCATGACACAACAGCAATGTAGCCTTAAAATCAGGTGTTAAGAAAACTTGGTTTTAAATTGATAGAAAATCAACATTCACGAGAGGCGATATAAAATAAAGGATCCTAATAGTCATCAACACTACAATCGTCAATTAGAGGTCTTCAAACATGGTTGATTATTGATGGATAATGTGAGTTCGCGTCACACAGGCGCAACCTAGCCTTAAAATTAGGTGTTCACTGAAGTTGACATTAAATCCATAAAAATTCAACATTCACGAAAAATCGATAAAAAATAAAAGTTCCTAATAGTCATCTGCAACACAATCTAAAATCAAAGTTCTTCCAAACTTGGTTGATTATCTGTGAAAAATGGAAGTTCGCATGACACAGCTGCAATGTAGCCTGAAAATCAAGTGTTAGATGAACTTTGGCCGTAAATCGATCAAAAATCAGCCTTCACGAAAGGGTATATAAAATAAAAGATCCTAATGACTATCTACAACATAATCCTAAATCAGATTTCTCCAAAAATGGGAGTTCTCGTGACACAACTACAACATAGTATTAAAATTAGGTGCTAGTCGAACTCGAAATTAAATCAAAGGAAATTTAAAATTAATGAAAATTGATAGAAAATAAAGGTTCTTAATAATCATCTACAACACAATCTAAAATCAATGTTCTCCAGACGTGGTTGATTATGGGTGAAAAATGGGAGTTCGCATGACACAGCTGCAATGTAGCCTTAAAATTAGGTATTAGACAAACTATGATGTAAATCAATCGAAAGTCAACGTTCACAATAGGTGATATAAAATAAAGGATCCTAATAGTCATCTATGACACAGATGCAACACAGCGGCCTGAAAATTAGGTGTTAGATGAACATGGTTGTAAAATTGATTGAAAATTAATGTTCGCAAAACACAATCCTAAATCAAAGTACTCCAAACATTGTTGATTATTGGTGAAAAGTGGGAGTTGGTGTCACACAGCTGCAATGCAGCCTTAAAATCAAGTGTTCACTGAACTCAACATTAAATTGATGTAAATTGAACATTCACAAAAATTGATAGAAAATAAATGTTCTTAATAGTCATCTCTAACATAATCTAAAATCAAACTTCTCCAAATCTGGTTGATTATGGGTGAAAAATGGGAGTTTGAATGGCACATCTGCAACATAGCCTTAAAATAAGGTGTTAGCCGAACTTGGTATTAACTCAATCACCAATCAATGTTCATGAAAGGCGATACAAAATAACATATCCTAATAGTTATCGACAACACAATCCTAAATCAACCTTCTCCAAACATTGTTGATTATGGGTGAAAAGTGGGAGTTCGCATGACACAACTTCAACGTAGCCTTAAAATCAAGTGTACGCCGAGCTCGACATTAAATCTATGGTAATTCAATATTCACAAAAAGTGATAGAAAATAAAGATTCTTAATAATAAATTACAATACTATTTAAAATCAAAGTTCTCCAAATTTGGTTGATTATGGATGAAAAATGGGAGTTTGAATGAAACAGCTGCAACGTAGCCTTAAAATCAGGTGTTAGCCAAACTTGGTTGTAAATCGATCAAAAATCAACATTCACGAAAGCCGAAATAAAATAAAGGATCCTAATAGTCATCTAGAACACAATCCAAAATCAAAGTTCTCCAAACATGATTGATTATGCATCAAAAATGGGAGTTCGCATTACACAGCTCCAACGTAGCCTTAAAATCAGGTGTTAGATGAACTTGGCTCTAAATCAATCAAAAAACATCATTCACGAAAGGAGATATAAAATAAAGAATCCTAATAGTCATCTCCAACACAATCCTAAATCAAATTTCAACAAACCTGGTTGATTATGGGTGAAAAATTGGAGTTCGCATGACACAGCTGCAATGTAGCCTTAAAATTAATTGTTAGACAAACTTGGTTGTAATTCGATTGAAAATGAATGTTCACGAAAGGCAATAGAAAATAAAGCATCCTTATAGTCGTGTACATCACAATCCTAAATCAGAGATCTCCAAAATAGTTGATTATGGGTCAAAATGGGAGTTCGCGTGACACAGCTGTAACATAGCCTTAAAATCTGCTCTTCGTGGAACTGGACACTAAATCGATGGAAATTATCCATTCAGAAAAACAGATAGAAAATAAAGGTTAATAATACTCATATACAACATAATCTAATATCAATGTTCTCAAAAAGTACTTGATTATGGGTGAAAAATGGGAGTTCACATCACAAAGTTGCTTGGCTATGAAAGATGCGAGTTTGTAGGACACAGCTACAATGTAGACTTAAAATCAAGTGTTCGTTGAACTCGACATTAAATCAATGGAAAATCAATATTCATAAAAACCGATACAAAATGAAGGTTCTTTATTTTCAAACTTGGCTAAAATTAAAATTCTCCAAACTTGGTTGTAAATTGATCGAAAATCCACATTCATGAAAGGCGATATAGAATAAAGGATCCTAATAGTCATCCACAACACAATCCTAAATCAAAGTTCTCCAAACATGGTTGATTGTGGGTGAAAAATGGGAGTTCACATGACACAACTTCAACATAGCCTTAAAATCAGGTGTTATTTGAACTTGACATTAAATCAATGAAAATCCAATATTCATGAAAAATGATAGAAAATAAAAGCTCTTAATAGTCATCTACAACACAATCCTAAATCAAAGTTCTTGAAACATGGTTGATTTTGATTATTCGTGAAAAATGGGAGTTCATGTGACACAGGTACAATGTATCATTAAAATTAGGTGTTAGATGAACATGGTGTTAAATCAATCAAAAATCAATGTTCACGAAATATGATATAAAATAAACGACCCTAATAGTCATCTACAACACAATCGTAAATCAGATTTCCTCAAACATGGTTGATTATTGGTGAAAAATGGGAGTTCCCATTTAGTAGCTTCAACGTAGCCTTAAAATCAGGTGTTCACCGAACTCAACATTAAATCGATGGAAATTCAACATTCATGAAAATCGATAAAAAATAAAGGTTCTTAATAGTCATCTACACTACAATCTAAAATCAAAATTTTCCAAGCTTGGTTGATTATGGGTGAAGAATGGGAATTCACATGACATAGTTGCAACGTAGCTTTAAAATCAAGTGTTAGACGAGCTTGGTCGTGCTGTAAATTGATCAAAAATCAACATTCACAAAAGGCTATACAAAATATAGGATCCGAATAGTCATCTACAACACACCTAAATCAATGTTCTCTAAACATGGTTGATTATTGGTGAAAAATGGGACTACACTTGACACAGATGCAACGTAGCCTTAAAATTAGGTGTTCGCTGAACTTGACATTAAATCGATGGAAATACAAAAATCACAAAAATTGATAGAAAATGAAGGTTCTTAATAGTCATCTACAACACCATCTAAAATTAAACTTCTCCAAACCTAGTTGATTATGGTTGAAAAAAGGGAGTTTTCATGACACAGCTGCAACGTAGCCTTAAATCAGGTGTTCTTTGAACTCGACATTAAGTCAATTGGAAATTGACTATTCACAAAAATCGACAGAAAATAAATATTCTTAATAGTCATCTACAACGTAAGCGAAAATCAAAGTTCTCCAAACCTAGTTGATTATGGGTGAAAAATTGGAGTTTGCATGACACAGTTGCAATGTAGCCTTAAAACTTGGTGTTAGACGAACTTGGCTGTAAATCGATGAAAAATAAATGTTCACGACAGGCGATACAAAATAAAGGATCCCAATAGTCATGTACAACACAATCATAATCAAAGTTCTCCAAACATGGTTGATTATGGGTGAAAAATGGGAGTTCGCATGACATAGTGTCAACGAAGGTCGGTGGTGAATAAAGAAAGAATATCTTGTTTGTTTGTTTGGTTGTTAAGGGTCAAACCAGTTGAACAAAGTGAAATCCATATGTGACATCACCATGAGTGGCTGATCTTGATGAACCAATTGGATGAAACTACTACATAACATCACCATGAGGTCATGTTACGTATAGAATTCATCTATCCATTTACTAAAGGTACCATCCGACCATCCTTCCATCCTTCTATCCAAATGAATGTTTGTTCCTGTCTTCCAACCTAAGGAAAGAGTGATTGATGGAGTTTCCCCTTCGGGTTCGTTCCATCCCTGAGGCCCAATACCACCCCGATAGGGGAGTATTGGATAGGCCGAGGTAATTCTCTAATTCCTTATTCCCCCACCCCTTTACCAACCTGACTTCTACCTTCCCCTTTTAGCCCTAAGAGCCTTCGGCGCCGACCAGATTGGCCTTAGGTTGGGTTGAGTCTATGTTAGAAGAATGGGTCAGAGCCCCGATAGGGGCGAAGGGGTCCTGTACCTCTCTGCAACTAGTAATTCTAAATCTAAACTCATATTTTCCTTCCTTCCGTCAAGAAATAATGTTTGTTCTTGCCTTCCCACCTTCCATCCTTCTATCCAAATGTTGGGTGGCATGGGCCGGAGCCCCGATAGGGGCAAAGGGGTCCTTTACCTCTCGCCAACTAGTTCTTAAAAAAAGCATCTTGGTTGTTCCAACCTTTAAGTAAGAAAGAATATTTGTTGGGTAGGTGACCAATATGCCGTAGGGGAAGGAACCCCACCATCAACTGCGGTCCATTACCCGAAGGCCCCCAAGTCAGGGCCCTTTAGTGGGCCATGTTCCCAAACTAGGTACTTTCCATGCTTAACCTTGACCCAGAGGGAACTATCCATTTACTAACGGTACCATCCAACCTTCCTTCCATCCTTCTATCCAAATGAATGTTTGTTCTTGCCTTCCAACGTAGAGGGAAAGAGTGATTGATGGAGATTCCCCTTCGGGTCCGTTCCATCCTCGAGGCCCAATACCACCCCAATAGGGGTATTGGATAGGCCAAGGTAATTCTCTAATTCCTCTTTCCCTCACTCCTTTCCCAACCTGACTTCTACCTTCCCCTTTTAGCTTTGAGAGCCTTTGGCGCCGACCATATTGGCCTTAGGTTGGGTTGAGTCTATGTTGGAAGAATGGGTCGGAGCCCCGATAGGGGCGAAAGGGTCCTGTACCTCTCTGCAACTAGTAATTCTAAGTCTAAACTCATTTGTTCCTTCCTTCCATCAAGAAATATTTTTTGTTCCTACCTTCCCACCCTCCATCCTTCTATCCAAATGGTGGGTGGCATGGGTTAGAGCCCCGATAGGGGTGAAGGGGTCCTTTACCTCTTGCCAACTAGTTCTTAAAAAAAAGCATCTTGGTTGTTCCAGACTTTAAGTAAGAAATAATATTTGTTGGGTAGGTGACCAATACTCCGTACGGCAAGGAAAGCCCCCACCAGCTGGGGTTCCTTACCCGAAGGCCCCCAAGGTAGGGCCCTTTAGTGGGCCAAGTTCCCCAACCACCCACTTTCCACCCTTAACCTTGGCCTGGAGGGAACTTTCCATTTACTAACGGTACCATCCGACCTTCCTTCCATCCTTCTATCCAAATGAATGTTTGTTCCTGCCTTCCAACCTAGAGGGAAAGAGTGATTGATGGAGTTTCCCGTTCGGGTCCGTTCCATCCCCGAGGCCCAATACCACCCCAATAGGGGGTATTGGATAGGCCAAGGTAATTCTCTAATTCCTCTTTCCCCCACCCCTTTCCCAACCTGACTTCTACCATCCCCTTTTAGCCTTGAGAGCCTTTAGCGCCGACCATATTGGCCTTAGGTTGGGTTGAGTCTATGTTGGAAGAATGGGTCGGAGCCCCGATAGGGGCGAAAGGGTCCTGTACCTCTCTGCAACTAGTAATTCTAAGTCTAAACTCATTTGTTCCTTCCTTCCATCAAGAAATATTTTTTGTTCCTGCCTTCCCACCTTCCATCCTTCTATCCAAATGGTGGGTGGCGTGGGCTGGAGCCTCGATAGGGGTGAAGGGTTCCTTTACCTCTCGCCAACTAGTTCTTAAAAAAAAGCATCTTGGTTGTTCCAGACTTTAAGTAAGAAATAATCTTTGTTGGGTACGTGACCAATACGCCGTACGGCAAGGAACGCCCCCACGAGCTGGGGTTCTTTACCCGAAGGCCCCCAAGGTAGGGCCCTTTAGTGGGCCAAGTTCCCCAACCACCCACTTTCCACCCTTAACCTTGGCCTGGAGGGAACTATCCATTTACTAACGGTGCCATCCGACCTTCCTTCCATCCTTCTATCCAAATGAATGTTTGTTCCTGCCTTCCGACCTAGAGGGAAAGAGTGATTGATGGAGTTTCCCCTTCGGGTCCGTTCCATCCCCGAGGCCCAATACCACCCCAATAGGGGTATTGGATAGGCCGAGGTAATTCTCTGATTCCTCCTTCCCCCACCCCTTTCCCAACTTGACTTCTACCTTCCCCTTTTAGCTTTGAGAGAGCCTTCAACACCGACCATATTGGCCTTAGGTTGGGTTGAGTCTATGTTGGAAGAATGGGTCGGAGCCCCGATAGGAGGGAAAGGGGTCTTGTACCTCTCTGCAACTAGTAATTCTAAATCTAAACTCATTTGTTGCTTCCATCAAGAAATAATGTTCTTTCCTACCTTCCCACCTTCCATCCTTCTATCCAAATGTTGGGTGGCATGGGCCGGAGCCCCGATAGGGGTGAAGGGGTCCTTTACCTCTCGCCAACTAGTTCTTAGAAAAAAGCATCTTGGTTGTTCCAGCCTTTAAGTAAGAAAGAATCTTTGTTGGGTAGGTGACCAATACGCCGTAGGGGAAGGAACCCCCCCACCAGGTGGGGTTCCTTACCCGAAGGCCCCCAAGCCAAGGCCCTTTAGTGGGCCAAGTTCCCCAACCACCCACTTTCCACCCTTAACCTTGGCCCGGAGGGAACTATCCATTTACTAATGGTTCCATCTGACCTTCCTTCCATCCTTCTATCCAAATGAATGTTTGTTCCTGCCTTCCAACCTAGGGAAAGAGTGATTGATGGAGTTTTCTCGAGAGAGTGGGTGCCAAGCCCACTTGGTGGGCCCACCTTTGATTCATGGTAGACTACTTAATCCTCCAACCATGTTGTTGATAATTGGCAATGAACCCATGTACGCCCAACTATTCCTTTCGTACTATCCGTTGACACATTGGGCTCAAGTCTTCTCTGCCCCCTCACCGGCTATGGGCTCCCCTCACCCATGCTACACATCAAAATGAGAACTTTCCCAACCCGAACCAGCAAGCGGAGACGATGTCACCTTATTGATAGGCTACTTCATCCCTTCTATGATCCTTCCCATCTAGGTTAGTGGTTGGCGAGTGCTGGGGTGGGGTACTCGGGGTACTCTCCAAAACAGCGGACTTCGGCATTCCCCTTCGTGCGGTCACCACTTAAATAGTCTGGATTTCATCTGGTTACGCCCATCTAAACTATAAGTCATTGGATTCGCAGCTGCCTGACTCTAAAGGATTGCATGCGTGTTTTTCTATAAACAAGGCCCTGTGCTCCTTTACCACATGAATGTGCCCCATCAGACAACAACTGGTGGTAATAGGTTGGGTTTAGAGCTCTCTACCATGGACAAAGACACTTTCGAGGTGTTGAATCACATGGGTTGTTCCCTACGTGCTCATGTGGTAGGCCCACGGGGACCGCCAACCTATTCCTTATGGTCAGCGACCACATCCTCTTACCTATTTAGATTGCTGTTGCCCTCAATCTGCCGAGCCGCCCCTCAATAGTTGGGTAACGATGATGGGGCTTCGGTTTTAGGAATAGAGGTGGTATGTAATCCAGTCAAGGATTTTCTGACCTATTAACTAGACTTAGAGGCGCTAACTCATCACATCACACTCACAGTTCCACCCAATGCTTGCTCCAAACTGGGCACTCACTAGCTGACCCATTGGCCCGGGCTCCATCCGGCCGACGACAAAACCCTAACCCGTTTGACTGGGATTCATTTTGTTGCTGAAGGACCAAACCCTAGCTCGTTTTACCAAGATTAATTTGGCCAGAAAGAGTCGTCTTGTTCGCTCCAGATGGCGCCGAATAGATTTATAACAGAAGTTCGTAAGCTTTCGCCTCTTATGTACACTATATTGAGAATACCTATCTTGACGAACCATAGAGAATAACGGATAGCGTTAGATACTCGTACTAGCGTTTCATCCTGAAACTGCTACAGTCCTATCTCGAGTTTTCTCCCGTAAGTCATTCAGATGGATGGAATCGGTGATCTTTAGGCCGACAATGGTATGGAATCATCGATTCTATACGTAACATGCCTCCCAATGAACTGGGCAAATAGTTGGGGCCCAGAATCGGCTATCAAATATCCACCCACCCTGCATAGGCAAATAAGGGTGGTCTTTCTCACCCCACTAACCTTGGGGGGTGGGAGTTCACCGGGTGGGTCGGGCCCCTCCCCTTAGAATAGTAGGGCTATGGTAGTTGGTAGATTCTAGTTAGTTGGTGAATGGGTCGGTGGGGTTAGTGGGACCAACCTATTCGCCTTAACCCTACCGAACTATTCTCCTTAGAGCCTCGCCTATCTCCCACCCCCCCAAAACCAACCCCATCGACCATATTCGCCTTGGGTGGGGGGACAAAAGGGGTTGCCTCCCACCCAAGGCAGACCCCACCAACCATGCCCTTCGGGACCGACCTGAAACAAATAGGTTGGTCCAACCCCAAGAGAGAGTGGGTGCCCTAAAATAATAGAGTACAATAATATGCCCTTCCTAATTTATCCTAATATGTATCTGATTGAATAATATAATTTATCCTATATGGTGTAATATTTATAGGATAAATGGGAGGCATGTATTTTACTATGGATTTAATGTTGATAGTCTCTAAAATTAAAGCTCTCCAAACCTTGATGATTATGCTTGAAAAATAGGAGTTCGCTTGACACAGGTGTTAGATGAACTTGGCTATAAAGCAATCAAAATTTAACATTCATGAAAGGCAATATAAAATAAAGAATCCGAATAATCATCTACAACACAATCCTAAATCAATGTTCTACAAACATGGTTTATTATTAGTGAAGAATGGGAGATCGGTTGACATAGCTACGACGTAGCCTTAAAATTAGGTGTTCGCTGACCTTGACATTAAATCGATGGAAATTCAACATTCACAAAAATTGATAGAAAATAAAGGTTCTTCTTAATAGTCATCTCCAATACAATCTAAAATCAAACTTCTCCAAACCTGGTTGATCATGGGTAAAAAATGCAAATTCGCATGACACAGTTGCAACGTAGCCATAATATCAAGTGTTCTCCGAACTTGACATTAAATTGATGGAAATTCAACATTCACGAATACTGATAAAAAATAAAGGTTCTTAATAGTCATCTACAAAACAATCTAAAATCAAAGTTCTCCAAACCTTGATGATTATGCATGAAAAATAGGAGTTCGCTTGGCACAGGTGTTAGACGAACTTGGCTGTAAATCAATCAAAAATAAACGTTCACGAAAGGCAATATAAAATAAAGGATCCTAATAATCATCTAGAACACAATCCTAAATCAATGTTCTCCAAACATGGTTGATGATGGGTGAATAATGGTAGTTCACGTGACATAGTTGCATCGTAGCATTAAAATCAGGTGTTTGTCAAACTCAACATTAAAGTAAAAGTTCTCCAAACCTTTATGATTATGGTGAAAAACAGGAGTTTCCATGACATAGCTGCAACGTAGCCTTTAAATTAGGTGTTAGATGAAATTGGCTGTAAATCTCTAAAAAATTAACGTTCACAAAAGGTGATATAAAATAAAGGATCCTAATAGTCATCTACAACACAATCCTAGATCAATATTCTCCAAACATCGTTGATTATGGGTGAAAAATGGAAGTTTGGATTACACAAATGAAATTTAGCCTTAAAATAAGTTGTTCATCGAACTCAACATTTAATCGATGGAAATTCAACATTCACAAAATTTGATAGAAAATAAAAGTTCTTAATAGCCATTTAGAACACAATCTTCAATTAAAGTTCTACATACACGGTTGATTAAGGGTGAAAAATTGGAGTTCCCATGACATAGCTGGAATATAACTTTAAAATTAGGTGTTCGCCGAAATCAACATTAAATTGATGGGAATTCAAAATTCACGAAATCTGATAGAAAATAAAGGTTCTTAATAGTCATCTAGAACAGAATCTAAAATGAAACTTATCGAAACTTGGTTGTTTATGGGTGAAGAATGGGAATCTGCATGACATAGCTGCAACATAGCCTTAAATTCAAGTGTTGGACGAGCTTCGTTGTAAATCAATTGAAAATCAATGTTCAAGAAAGCGATGTAAAATAAAGGATCCTAACAGTCATCTACAACACAATCGTAAATCAAAGTTCTTCAAAGATGGTAGATTATTGGTAAAAATTTTGAATACGCGTCACATAGCTGTAATGTAGCTTTGAAATCAGTTGTTCGCCTAACTTGCCATTAAATCGATGGAAATTCAACATTCATGGAAACCAATATAAAATAAATGTTTTGAATAGTCATCTACAACATAATCTAAAATCAAAATCCTCAAACCTAGTTCATTATAGGTGAAAATTGGGAGTTTGCATGACACAGCTATAACATACCTTTAAAATCAGTTGTTTGGCTAACTCAACATTAAATCGATGGAAATTAAACATTAACAAAAATCCTTAGAAAATAAAGGTTCTTAATAGTCATCTACAACACAATCTAACATCAAACTTCTCCAAACGTGGTTGATTATGGGTGAAAATTGGGAGTTCGAATGACACAACTGCAACGTAGCTTTAAAATCCAGTGTTAGACAAAATTGGTTGTAAATCAATCAAAAATGAACATTCACGAAAGTCCATATAAAATAAAGGATCATAATTGTCATCTACAACACAATCCTAGTCATATACAAACACAACCTTAAAATCATGTGATAGATGAACTTGGCTGTAAATCAATCGAAAATTAATTTTCACAAAAGATGATATAAAATAAAGCATCCTAATAGTCATCCAAAAATACAATCCTAAATATAAGTTCTCCCAACATGGTTAATTATGGGTGAAAATGGGAGTTTGTGTGGGACAGCTGCAATGTAGCCTTCAAATGAGGTGTTCATCGAACTCAACATTAACTCGATAGAAATTAAACATTAACAAAAACTGTTAGAAAATAAAGGTTTTTAATAGTCATCTACAACACAATCTAAAATCAAACTTCTCCAAACCTAGTTGATTATGGGTGAAAATTTGGAGTTCACATGACATAACTACAACGTAGCCTTAAAATCAAGTGTTAGACAAAATTGGTTGTAAATCAATCAAAAATGAACATTCACGAAAGTCTATATAAAATAAAGGATCCTAATTGTCATCTACAACACAATCCTAAATGAAAGTTCTCCAAACATGGTTGATTATGGGTGATAAATGGGAGTTCGAATGACACAGCTGCAACGTAGCCTAAAAATCACGTGTTAGCTGAACTTGGTTGTAAATCGATTGAAAATCAACGTTCACGAAAAGTGACACAAATTAAAGGATCCTAACAGTTAGTTAAAACACAATCCTAAATCAAAGTTCTCATGACACAGTTGTAATGTAGCCTTAAAATCAGGTGTTAGAGAAATTAGGTTGTACTTCGATCGAATATCAATGTTCACAAAAGGCAATATAAAATAAAGAATCCTTATAGTGAAAAATGGGATTTCAACTGACACAGATGCAACGTATCCTTAAAATCTAGTGTTCGTTGAACACGACATTAAATCAATCAATGGAAATTCAACACTCATGAAAACCAATAAAAAATAAAATTTCTTAATACTCGTCTAAAACACAATCTAATATCAAAGTTTTCCAAACCTAGTTGACTATGGGTGAAAAATAGGAGATCACATCACACATCTGCAATGTAGCCTTAAAATCAGGTGTTAGAAAAACTTGGCTATAAATCGATCAAAAATCAACATTCACAAAAGGCAATATAAAATAAAGGACCCTAATAGTCATCTATAATACAATCCTATATCAATGTTCTCCAAACATGGTTGATTATGGGTGAAAATGGGAGTTTGCATGAGATAGCGATGACGAAGCCATAAAATCAGGTGTTAGATGAACTTTGCTATAAATCGATCAAAAATCAACGTTCACAAAAGACAATATAAAATAAAGGATCCTAATAGTCATCTATGACACATTTCTAAAATAAATATCTCTAAACATTATTGATAATGGGTGAAAATGGGAGTTCGCATGACATAGCTTCAATGTAGCCTTAAAATCAAGTGTTTGCCGAACTCGACATTAAATCGATGGAAATTCAACATTCACAAAAACTGATAGAAAATAAAGGTTCTTTATAGTCATTTATAACACAATCTAAAATCAAACTTCTCCAAACCTGGTTGATTATGGGTGAAAATTGGGACTTCACATGACACAACTACAATGTAGCCTTAAAATCAGGTGTTAGACAAAATTTGGCTGTAAATCAATCAAAAATGAACATTCACGAAAGTCTATATAAAATAAAGGATCATAATTGTCATCTCAAACACAATCCTAAATGAAAGTTCTCCAAACATGGTTGATTATGGGTGATAAATGAGAGTTCACATGACATAGTTGCAACGTAGCCTTAAAATCAGGTGTTTGTAGAACTTGACATTATATCGTAGGAAATTCAACATTCATCAAAACCGATAGAAAATAAAGGTTCTTAATAGTCATCCACAACACAATCTAAAACAAAAGTTCACCAAACCTAGCGGATTATGTGTGAAAAATGGGAGTTCGAATGACACAGCTACAACGTAGCCTAAAAATCACATGTTAGCCGAACTTGGTTATAAATCGATTGAAAATCAATGTTCACGAAAAGCGACACAAATTAACGGATCCTAATAGTTAATTACAACACAATCCTAAATCAAAGTTCTTGTGACACAGCTGTGATGTAGCCTTAAAATCAGGTGTTAGAGAAACTAGGTTTTACTTCCATCAAAAATCAATGTTCACGAAAGGCAATATAAAATAAAGAATCCTTATAGTCATCTACAACACAATCATAAATCAAATTTTTCTCCAAACATGGTTGATTATTGGTGAAAAATGGGATTTCGCATGACACATATGCAACTTAGCCTTAAAATATGGTGTTCGCATGACATAGCTGCAACATAGCCATAAAATCAGGTGTTCACCGAACTTGACATAAAATTGCTGGAAATTCAACATTCTCGAAAATCGATAGAAAATAAAAGATCCTAATAGTCATCTACAATACAATCCTAAATCAAAGTTCTCCAAACATGGTTGATAATGGATGAAAAATGGAACTTCGCTTGACACAGCTGCAAAGTAGCCTTACAACTAAGTGTTATACGAATTTGGTTGTAAATCGATTGAAAATCAATATTCATGAAAGGCGATATAAAATAAAGGACTTGGATAGTCATCCAGAACACAATCCTAAATCAAATTTCTCCAAGCATGATTGATTATGGGTGAAAAATGGGAATTCATGTGACACAACTGCAACGTAGCCTTAAAACTAGGTGTTAGTTGAACTTGGCTGTAAATCAATCAAAATTAAAGGATCCTAATAGTCATCTAGAACACAATCCTAAATCAAATTTCTCGAAACATGGTTGATTATGGGTGAAAAATGGGAGTTCGTGTGACACAGCTATAATGTAGCCTTAAAATCAGATGTTTGGCGAACTTGACATTAAATCGATGAAAAGTCAACATTCACAAAAATCTATAGAAAATAAAGATCCTTAATAGTCATCTGCAAGACAATCTAAAATAAAACTTCTCCAAACTTGGTTGATTATGGGTAAAAAATGGGAGTGTGCATGACATAGCTACAATGTTAAAATCAAGTGTCAGATGAATTGGTTATACTTCAATAGAAAATCAACATTCCCAAAAGGCTATCGATATAAAATAAAGGATCCTTATAGTCATCTACAACACAATCTAAAATTAGGTCTTTGTCAACTCAACATTTAATCGATGGAAATTCAACATTCATGAAAACCAATAGAAAGTAAAGGTAAGATCTTAATAGTCATCTACAACACCATCTAAAATCAAGGTTCTCCAAACCTGGTTGATTATCTATGAAAAATGGGAGTTCACATGACACAACTGCAATGTAGAATTAAAATAAGGTGTTAGACAAACTTGGCTATAAATCGATCGAAGATGAACATTCACGAAAAGTGATATAAAATAAAAGATCCTAATAGTCATTTACAACAAAATCTAAAATCAAAATTCTACAAACATGGTTGATTATGGGTGAAAAATTGGAGTTCGCATAACATAGCTGCAACGTAGCCTTAAAATTGGGTGTTCACCGAACTCGACATTAAATTGATAGAAAATAAAGGTTCATTATTTTTTAACTTGGCTAAAATCATACTTCTTCAAACATGGTTAATTATTGGCAAAGAATGGGAATTAGCATGACATAGCTAAAACGTAGCATTATAATCAAGTGTTAAACGAACTTGGTTGTAAATCGATCGGAAATCAACATTCACGAAAGTTGATACAAAAAAGGATCTTAATAGTCATCTACAACACAATCCTAAATCAATGTTTTCGAAACATGGGAGTTCATGTGACATAGCTGCAATGCAGCCTTTAAATCAGGTGTTATTCGAACTTCACATTAAATCAATGAAAATTCAATATTCATGAAAACCGACAGAAAATAAAAGTTCTCCAAATATGGTTGATTATGGGTGAAAAATGGGTGTCCACGTGAAACAAATACAATGTAGCATTAAAATCAAGTGTTAGATGAACATGGCTGTAAATCGATCGAAAATCAACATTCATGAAACACGATATAAAATAAAGGACCCTAATAGTCATCTATCAAATTTCTCCAAACATGGTTGATTATGGGTGAAAAATGGGAGTTCTCATATAATAGCTGCAACGTAGCCTTAAAATCAGGTGTTTGCCGAACTCAACAATAAATCGATGGAATTTCAACATTCACAAAAACCGATAGAAAATAAAGGTTCTTAATAGTCATCTACAACACAATCAAAAATCAAACTTCACCAAACTTGCTTAATTATGGGTGAATAATGGGAATTCGCATGACAGAACTGCAACGTGGCCTTAAAATCAAGTGTTAGACGAATTGGTTGTAAATCAATAAAAAATGAACATTCACGAAAGTTGATATAAATTAAAGGATCCTAATTGTTATCTAAAACACAATCCTCAATCAAAGTTCTCCAAATATGGTTGATTATGGGTGAAAAATATGAGTTCACAACAAGTACAACGTAGCCTTAAAATCAGGTGTTCGCCGAACTTGACATTAAATTGATGGAAATTCAATATTCATGAAATCTGATAAAAAATAAATGTTCTTAATAATCATCTACAACACAATCAAAAATCAAAGTTCTGCAAACCTAGTTGATTATGGGTAAAAAATTGGGAGTTCGCATGAGACAGCTGCAACGTAACCTTAAAACTAGGTGGTAGACGAACTTGGTTGTAAATTGATCAAAAATCAACGTTCACAAAAGGCAAAGCCAAATAAAGGATCCTAATAATTATCTACAACACAATCCTAAATGAAAGTTCTCCAAACATTGTCTACTATGGGTGAAAAGTGGGAGTTCGTGTGACACAACTGCAATGTAGCCTAGAAATTAGGTGTTCTCTGAACTCAACATTAAATCAATGGAAATTCAACATTTACAAAAATTGATAGAAAATAAACGTTCTCAATAGTCATCTACAACACAATCTAAAATCAATGTTCTCCAAACCTGGTTCATTATGGGTGAAAAATGGGAGTTTGAATGATACAGGTGCAATGTAGCATTAAAATCAGGTATTCGACGAACTCGACGTTAAATCAATAGGAAATAAATGTTCTTAATAGTAATCTATAACATAATTTAAAATCAAACCTCTCCAAACCTAGTTGATTATGGGTGAAAAATGGGAGTTTGCATGCCACGGCAGCAATATAGCCTTAAAATCAAGTCTTATATGAATATGGTTGTAATTCAAACGAAAATCAACATTCATGAAAGGCGATATAAAATAATGGATCCTTATGTTAATCTACACAACAATCCTAAATCAAAGTTCTCCTAACATGGTTTACTATGGGTGAAAAATGGGTGTTCGTGTGACATAGCTGTAACATAGCCTTCAAGTCAAGTGTTTTCCAAACACGGCATTAAATTGAAGGAAATTCAACATTCATGAAAATCAATAGAAAATAAAGGCTGTTACTATCTACAACACAATCTAAAATTAAAGTTTTCCGAACCTTGATGATTA
>VCHN02001445.1:0-22264 GCA_007115665.2 Sequoiadendron giganteum | reverse complement strand
CATCGTCTCTAAGCTTGAACATAGGCAAGGTTGATCTTTGATCATCCCCTGAGACAGTTTGCGTCCGTCGCATTGGCATCTATTTGCCCATCTAGTTAGGCGTCCGTCACATTGGCATTCATTTGCTTATCTTTTCTTTTACAATCAGGTCTGTCCTTATGCGTCCGTCGCATTGGCAATCCGTTTGCCCATTCATTTATGCGTCCGTCGCATTGGCAATCCATTTGCCCATTTATTTATGCATCCGTCGCATTGGCAATCCGTTTGCCCATTCATTTATGCATCCGTCACATTGGCATCCGTTTGCCCATCTAGTTAGGCGTCTGTCGCATTGGCATTCGTTTGCTTATCTTTTTTACATTTAGGTCATTCTTTATGCGTCCGTCGCATTGGCATCCATTTTCCCATCTATCTCATCCGCAGTCAAGTCAATTGACACAAAATCCAAAAACATTCATAAATCTTGAAAATACCAAAAACATTTGTAAAACATCTCAAAATTCCAAAAACAGCCTCAAAACATTTGAAAAAACCAAAATGGTGCATCCATTTCATCTCGCTTTCACCCGTGATTGTCATCACTCATAATAAATCATCGTCGCTTTCACCCTTTGGTGAGTTAGTCAGAAGCAAGTTTAGCAGGTTCTAAAGTGAACACCTAATCGTCAGAGTCTCAAGTCTAGATCCGTAAGTCAACAAGTTGGTCAACTCGGAGTATCAATAGCTTATCACCCAATCAGTCCTACCAAAACCCTGATCACTACATGTCCTAGGATGAAGCTTTCCCATGATGGACATAAGCATCAGGTACCCCACATAGTTTAGCCTTGGCTAGCGATACGAAGAACATTAGCTTGTTTGTTTACTTTATCTTGGTCTTTTTAGACTTATCTTATTTTGCGCTCATTCCAAGGACCTCTCGATGATGCCTAAACAAAACAGGTTTAGAGAGAAAGGAATGGGGCAATGATCATTATCTTTTTATCTGATGTGCTTGTTGGATGTTCTTGTAAAATAACTTGGCGAATACTTTCTTTGTTGGGTCCGTCCTAGCAAGGTTTCCATATGTCAAGTGTGAACAAGATCACTCCTATCTGATTGCCGAGTCAGAGTCCATCACACTAGGCGCAACGCCATCCTGGTTCTTAATACCTTGATGCATCGCACCTATGTGTGTTATCAAACATAAAGAAAGTTACGCTCTTTATCTCCCATTCCTGGATAAGCAATACATCATCATCTTTCATCATCATCTCTAATAAAGTTGGCTTGTTGAAATCCTGCATCTTCTTGGATTCAAGGGTTCATCCCTCTCATTCTTCTACCTTCTTTCACGCTAACAATGCATCCATCCTGCATCCATGCTGCATTCATCCTCTCATCTTGCATAATCATGTCATATCATTATAGGACAACATCATCCATCTCATCCATCTCACATGCATTGCATAATCATTTAACATGTTTAAAATAATATAGATTTGTTATTCTAAGCATCTTCCAACATCTCATTTACATCATCATTATCATATAGTCTAACCATCCATACATCCATTTTGAACCTCTTTGTCGCGAGATCCACCTCAAATTGTATCTTTTCGCTTGATCTCTCGAGGGGGCAATGTACTAACGTACTTATTTTCCACTGGGGCATCCGAAAAAACCAAAGAATTTTTTAATTTCGATGCCGACAACATCATTCTTTGAACCAATGCAACAAGTACATTGCTTCAAAGAGGGGCAAAATGTAGACATCCAAAAATAACATTATGCATTCCACTGTAACTAACATCATGCATTCATTTCTTCTACTAATCAATTAAAGCAATTTATTGATTTAATCCTAAGGTTCATCAAGCTTAATTAAATAAATCAAATTATTTAATTAAGTTCCTAAGGTTCTTCTTATTTGATTTAATAAATCAAACTGATTTAAAATCAAATATCAAATCCCTAAAATCCCCTAAGTTAATTAATCTAAATTAATTAACTTCTAAATCATGATTAGCATTCTCTAGCTTTTGACTCAACTAGAGTCAAAATCCAAACTCTTAACTAACCCACCCACTTGCACCAATAAATCATTTATTTGATTTATAATTCCTCTAATTACATTCAAAAGGGCATCAAAATGGAATATTCTTCCAATTTGAATCTTCCCCCCAAAAGGGACTTGTCCCTTCCAACAAGGTTTTAAATGCTATTTGCACAAGTCAACATAGCATTTATTGCACCTTTCATCCCCCCAAAACATGTCAAGTCATTCAAATTCAAATTTGAAATTGGCACATTGGCCAAAACTTGCACATTCCTCACCCTCTCACACCTTGACAAGTGGCATCTTGTCATTGGCCCATGAATGATCCCACATTCATCAATTTGGCCTCTCCTCTCTTCAAGCTCAACTATAAGTTGAAGGCTTCTCTCCTTCAAACAACACAATAGCCACATATCCAAGCATCTACACTATAGGCAACTTGAGTTCAAGCATCTCATTGTCTATATCATTATCTTGGCAATCTAAGCTTATCAAGGATTGGGAAAGGGCATCCTTTCTACATCATAAGGAGCACCAATCCAATATGGGATAGATTTGTATTTAGGTTTTATATGCTTCCTTTGGTTTTGTTGTTTAAATGTCTCATGTAGCATATCTAACTTGATGTAATATCTCATAAGGATGTGAATTTCTGTCATATTGTTTTATCATGTTGCTAACCAAATTTGCAGATTTCACCATCCTATAGATATAAATCCAGGTCCCTCAACATTTTGAGTTCCAAAGATAGTATCACCCCAAATAGCACTCAAAACCTAGGATCTTGAGCTTCATAACAAACCATATCAAAGCATCCATAATTTTACTATATGACCATTTGGTGACCAATTGCTCCAATTCAATAACTAAACCTTGTAGCACCAATCCTACAACCTAGTCTCACACACATTAGAGGTGAAAGAGTTGATATCATTAGAAGTTTAAGAACCTTCATCTTTCAAAAGAAAGAAACACCCAACCAATGGAGAAATGCAACAAAAATCTTAGATGAAGAGGAAGAGAAAGCATAAATAGCAGTTGAAATTCCCATGCTACAACCACCTACATGGAAATAGAAATACATCTCTCATGCTCTACAACAAGAGAAAAATCCTTAGATCTGACAAGATAAAAATCCTTAAGTAGAAATCCAAACTCTGCATTCCAAAAAACCATCCTACACAAAATTTCATCACAAGGTATATCTTGAGAAGATACCGCACCCCCAAAAAATGCACTAGGAAATTTCTATCTATGCTTTACACCAATAGGCCAAATTTTCTGTAGGCTAGGAGTCATGAAAACATTCACAAAAACATGGCAGTTGTTTATGACAACTACAAGTTCTCAACAGAAGAAAATAAAAGAAAGCAAGAAAAACACCAACATCCCACTAGCAAACACAATGAATTATGAAGGTGGCTCATAGGGATATAGGCCAAGTGATCTTGAAACATCCCAAAAGAGACCCATGTACAAAGACACATTCAATGATGAAGAGCTAAATCACAAACAAAAAGAAGTGATAGAACAAAATAACTAGGAACCAAAAAAATTGGTTGTAGAGGAGGTGGATACAAAGGAAATAAATGATAAGGAACTATTTAAACATTCCAATAACCCCAAAGTTCTCTAACGAATGGACAAGTTGAGAAAAGACCCAAATTCATACTTCTTCATGTTAGCACAGAGTGGTGTTAAACTACCAATAGATTTTAACATGGAGGTGGTCAAGGATCCTAATATTATTCCCTTAGAGGATAACTCAATTGTGAGACAAATATCTAAACCCCCAAAGATGTAAGACATGCCACCTATATGCTCTAAAAATAATGGTCAACCGATGAAAAACCCCTTGTATAGAAAACCAACTAAGATCGAACAAGTGATAGTGGCACAATAGTATCAAGGAGGTCTGTACCAATACATACCACAAAACAACAATCCACCTCTTAGACAATATATACCTCAAAACACATAGTACCATCAACAAGGAGGACCATAAGGTCCCTCTCCAAATTAGTACCATCAACAAGGTGAATAATAGGGTCCCCTTCCAAACTAGTACCACAAACAAGGTGGACCGTAGGGTCCCCTTCAAAACTAGTACCACCAACAAGGTGGACCATAGGGCCCGCTTTCAAACTAGTACCACCAACAAGGTGGATCATAGGGTCCCATTTCAAACCAATACCATTAACAAGGTGTGCCACATGGTACCCTTCTTCATTTGTCCTATCAAAAAGGTATCTCACCAACACAAAAACCTTCGTTATAGTCCATACCAATAGCAAGGTTTCCCACATGGTACCATTCTCCAGTCTTCCTATCAAAAAGGTAACCCACCCATACACCATCAGGGAAACCTTTACTATAGTTTGTCCCCATAGCAAGGTGTGCCACAAAGGCACCCTTCTTTAGTCATCCCATCAACAAGGTAACCCTCCAATGCACCATCAGGGAAAACTTCAATATATTTCATCATAGAAATAAGGTGTGCCACTGGTCACCCTTCTTTAGTCATTCCATCAACAAGTTTACCCATTAATGCACCATCAAGGAAAAGTTCAACATAAATCATATTGACAACTAGGTGGGCCATAGGGCATTCCTCCCAATTCATCCTACCAAAAAGGTGTCTCATTAATGCATCAATAGGGTAACCTTCAGTATAATTCATCCTGAAAAAAAGGAGCTAGCCCTTCTTACACACAACAAGGATCGAACCCGCTCTATGTCCAAAGCAACTACCCAAGTTCAATGCCCCCATTATATCTTACTTATGACCAATGCAAGGTAGGACAACATGGCTATTACATGCAAGGCTTGCAAAAAAATGTACCCAAAATAGAGATAGAACTAAAACTAGAGGTCATCACCCAACAGATAGCAGGCATGCAGGTAAAAAATAAAAGAAGACCTACACCCTTCAGGAAATATGTCCATTCCCATTTGATCATTCCATCACTACACTACCTTTTCCAAAGAATTTTGAAATACCCAAATTTGAAAACAAATATAAAGGAAGAGGAGATCCAATAGAGAATACACAAAACTTCTTAGTGTCATGTATGGAGGTACAAAACAGTGACGCTTATCTCATGAGACTCTTTCCCTGCAACCTTATAGGTCATTCTATCTAGTGGTTCACCCATGTGCAACAAGGAATTAAAACCTTTGACAAACTATCGATCAAGTTCATAATTGACTTCTCATTTAACATAAAGAAATACCTCACCATAATTAGTTTTTCCATGATCAAATAGAGTCAAGGAGATTGATTTACCTCCTACCTACAACAATGGAGGCACAAAGCTAGACAATGAAAATGGCCCATTCCAGACAAGGAATTGGTAGATATCTTCATCTCAAATGTCCTACCTGATGTCAACTACCAACTCACTATGTTATGCCCCACAAACTTTGAAGAAACAATAAAAAATGGATTACATATTAAGAGATCCCTCATTGCAAGGGGAGTCCTTACATTGAACAACTCAAAATATAGTCCCTCTAGTTCCAATGATAAACCTGGGTATGTGCAAGATCATCATGGAAAAAACAGGTCCTTAAGTGGCAATGAAAATTCAAAAAATCAGAGTTGGGCAACTTGACATAAAAATTTGAATAAGTTATCTATATTATTTCAAAATATGTAAGAATAGAATCTGTGGCAAATTGAATGTAGTTTGTAAACTACTAGGTTAATTTTTGTGAAAAAAAAATCTATTTGGTGAAAATTTGAAATTTCAATGCAGTAGTACTAAAATTTTAGGGAAAAAATAAAAAGTAGGTGTCTGTCTAACCACCCTAACCATAATAAAATCATAATATTTTTTTATAAAATTTTAGATATAAGTAGAGGACTCATGTCCGGATGTGATGCATATTTTTTTGTAATTTTTTTTCAAATAAATAATTAATTATAAATTTGTTATTACAAATTTTTAAAAATATTAAAACTCGTATGTCTGACCACCTTAACTTGGTCAAAACTTAATGGAATTCATTTTATTTTTTAATCCTATAGTATGCGAAGCATAGAATGTGACGCATGTTTTGGATTCAAAAAATGTGATACCGTTTGAAAGTTATAGATGTTTTTCTATTAGACTATCAATCAGGACTTTAGTCATAATTCTAATAAAAAATAAATAATTATTATTCATTAGATTCTAAAGAAAATATAATTTATACTGGTAGGAAGCTGAGAAGCTTCTTCACAAACCCTTTTTGTTTTGTCAATTTTACGTAAAACAAAAGTCATCAGCCACATGGGCGAAGTCTGGAAAAACAAGGTAAGTTCTTAAACATGTTTTACATGTTGACTTTTAGGATTGGTAGGTCCAAACCAAATCCCGAGCCTAATACCGAGCCTAATACCAAGGCATTAAATTTTGTGTCAGAATATCAGATATCCGATTCAAATCGGATATCCGATATCGTATTTGAATTTGATATATGATATCTTTTAGATTAGCTTTAAAACAATTTGTACAATCTTTAATATATTATTTAAAAATGCAATTAAGTTTATAATTTAATATATATAATATCCACTAAAGTTTATAATGTAATATATTTAATATACAATTTATGATAATCTCTTACCGAATTATGTATTTAATATATAATATATTATTAAATGTATAATATTTAAATATTATCTCTTTCCCTCTCGCTCTCTCCACCTCTCTCTCTCTCTCTCTCTCTCTCTCTCTCTCTCTCTCTCTCTCCCTCTCCCTCTCTTTATGAGACAAACTTGTATTGATTTTGACTTAAATCATAAAACTTTGGATAGAGCACTTACAAGAAGAGAAATAATAGATGATCCTCTTCAAAATGATACATGGGCTTTTGCCAGAAGGCTTACATGTGTTGATAAGAAGCTAACCAATAATGTAAAGTAGGCAATTCAACAATTTTGGCATGATAACTCTAGAGTATCACCCAATTAAAAGGATGTTTTAAAGTTAAGAATTGGCAGTCAAGACCGTACACCGCATCCTAAACATTTCTTAGAATCAAGCCAAACAATGTTGTTCAACAAATTTATTCAAACACATCCAAATATGGAAATCTCGCAAAGAACTTTTGAAGGTTTGAAGCCATTTTATTGTGTGCCTCTTAAGATTCATAATACTTGTTGTTGCAAATACCATGTGGAGTTTTCAATGTACCATGAACTATTATGCTATATCCGTTCTACTTTGCATACTAATGAAATGTTGCAGGAGTGTGGTGCAATGCATCTTCCGAAATCATCAAGGGACTTGCTAGATCTATTTTTATGTTCTAGGGATGATGGTTCCTTTTTCTATAGAAATGATTGTTTAAATGCGAAGTGCTCACAATGTGGTGGCTTGTCAAAGTTTGTTCAATGTTTTCATGAGGGTTCCGAACATGAATTTGGAAAGAATCTTGTTGAGAAAAAGAGATATGAGATAGTCAAATATACTTTGCAGAGTGGAGGTGAAGGTTCTAGATGTGAGTTGGTTACAAAAGAATGCAGTGTTGCTGATTTTATTTCAGATTTTAAGGACAATCTTTTCTACAAATATGCAAGGCATAGTCATAGGTCTCAGTGGTTGGATCAACAATTTAGGATATGTAAGGACTCTTTTTCGATTGGCACTATTATATCAGTGGTTGATTTTTCTGAAAACTACACATTGCAACCACAAAATGAGGTACAATCTTAGTATTACAATTCCATTCAGATTGCTATTTTTGTCCACATAATGTTTAGACATGCACCTGATAGTACAGAGGAGGATCAAAAGATAATCAGAGAGTATCACTTTTATATGAGTGATGATAGATCTCACTCATCTGAGTATGTCCAACATTGTTTCGAGAATTTTTTTGAGTTCCTGTAGGAGCATGATATAGCATTGGGCCGACATCTCATTTGGTCAGATAACTGTACAGGTCAATTCAAGAATTCTCATATGTTTTATTGGTTGAGTACAATGCATGTAGAGAGGGGTGTACCTAATATTTGGAGTTGTTTTGAAGCTAGGCATGGGAAAGGGGAGCATGATGGAGCAAGTGCATGTGTAAAAAGAGCTCTAGTTAAGGAGCAATTGAAGATTTCAAGAGCAAAATTTAGTGATGCATGTTCTATTGTTGATTGGTGTAGTTCAACATTGTCACAGGGAGGGACACTTGATTCAACAGTGCACAGATTCTTTTGGTTGGTTGAGGAGGGTACAGTGGGAGGCAGATTGGATTGTCATACAATCAAATATTCTTCAAAGATGCATTCGTTTTGAAGCTCAAATGCAAGCACATGGACCATTTGGACACGACAGTTGGCTTGTTTTTGTAAGAGTTGTATTTAGTGCGAGTGGGATCAATGCGAGTCAAGTGAGTGGGTGGATACATGGGTTCCACAGTATCTAACTCCTTTATCTCAAACTATATCCATGACAAGTTGCACAATGGAAAGTTGACTTGATTACGATTGGCTTTCAGATCTACTACATCTAGGACATGTTTTTGTAGTTGTTGCACCACAGGGGAATGAAGAGAGATCATAATATTGGTTGGCTTGATGTGTGCGGGTAAAGCACAAGCTAACACAATCGATGGAAGATGATGATGGGTTCGTGTATCCTACAGGTTTAGTTGTGGTTGCAAGAACTTGGTTGTGAACATACATGATTAGAAAGAATGACATACCTGCATTTGAAGACTATGAGAAACACAAAACCATTCTCATGTATTCACACCTTGTTATAGCAACAAATGTTAAGTTGTTGAGCATCATGCCAAACCAAAGACAAAACAACTATGGACACTTAGTAATGATGATCATGAAGCAATATTGGATACTCTTAAGCAAAGAGATGACCCTTCAGGCACACTTGAATAGCATATTCAATAATAGAAAGTACAATGCTTAAGCCTCTTTTTTGTTGTGACAATATAGATATATCATTTGACAAATTTTGTGATATTCCTAGCACGATTGCTCATGGACGTGCTGCAACAATAGCTAACTCTAGTCCTTTCAAAGAGGTATGTGACATATTACTTTAATATAGATTGGTTATTCAAAGCATCTTTTATAGTTTACATTACCAATTCATCATCACTTAGTATGTTTAGATTAATATGGATTTGCTAGTCTAAGCATATTTTTGTTGTTACAATATAGATTTATCATTTGAAAATTTTTGCGATATTCCTTGCACGATTGCTCATGGACCTATTGCAACAATAGCCAACTCTGATCCTTTCAAAGAGGTATATGACATATTACATTAATATAGATTGGTTATTCAAAGCATCTTTTATAGTTTGCATTACCAATTCATCATCACTCAGTATGTTTAGATTAATATGGATTTGTTAGTCTAAGCATATTTTTTGTTGTTACAATATAGATTTATCATTTGAAAATTTTTGTGATATTCCTAGCATGATTGCTCATGGACCTGCTACAACAATAGCCAACTCTAATCCTTTCAAAGAGGTATGCGACATATTACTTTAATATAGATTGGTTATTCAAAGCATCTTTTATAGTTTGCATTACCAATTCATCATCACTCAGTATGTTTAGATTAAAATAGATTTGTTAGTCTAAGCATATTTTTTGTTGTATAGGTGCTTGTCACTCAAAAACGACAACATACTACTCTTGTGGAAGACTGTGCCTTGAATGCCTCAAAAAGACAATTTTTTTAAAAACTGAATTTTGAAATGTGAAACAATGTAAAAAGGTCATAATTGTGTATAGGCATAATCTATATATTGTGACGTTTTTTGAAATATGGTTCAAATTTCTACCATTGTACTTAATCGAGCTACAACCGAAGGTTTTCTTCCTAGTTCTTTCATGTCGGTATGCTCGTTTGAACCAGGTTTTGTAATATCTCCTATTTATATATAAAAAATTACACTGGCTTGCCACTTTTTCGAAAAACAAAAAAGTAAAAAGTTCATTGTGAATTTCATTTTCCATATAATTGATTCAAGTTGTTTGGGCAAGAGCTAGGACTTGCAGAATCTTGATCCAACCTTAAATATTTCTGCTTCCACATTTCATTGACATTAGCACTTTGGACTCTTAAGGGAAAACGCTGCTTCGATGTAGCTCAGAGTGATTCAACGTATTTGGGTGCAAGAGAGAACCATACCTAGCGTAAACGTACCCATCTAGATGTATTGGAACAGTCTGTTGGGTCATATGAGTTTGAGAATGAAAGTTGCACCACTTTGCAACTTTACACTACTTGCATTTGACAACTTTTCCCTCAACTGAAAACTCATCACCATGGGAAAATGCCTTCGAGATAGCAAAAAATGAGAGAGGTTATTGTAGATGGTCTCAACACGATCTTGTATACTTAGACAAAGAGTCTGTAAGTATCACAATTTCGGAGAAATAGTCCATCAAAGTTTTCTACCTTTTAGCACTTTGGGCTCTTAAGGGAAAACGTCACTCCGATGCAGCTCAGAGCGATTCGACATATTTGGGTGCAAGAGAGAACCATACCTAGTGTAAAGGTACCCATCCGGACATGTTGGAATAGTCCATTGGGTCATACAAGTTTGAGAATGAAAGTTGCACCACTTTGCAACTTTACACTGCTTGCATTTGACAACTTTTCCCTCAACTAAAAACTCATCACCACGGGAAAACGCCTTCGAGATAGAAAAAACCGAGAGAGTTTATTGTAGATGGTCTCAACACAATCCTGTATCCTCAGATGAAGAGTCTATAAGTATCATGGTTTCCGAGAAATAGTCCATCAAAGTTTGTTGCTTTTCAGCACTTTGGACTCTTAAGGGAAAATGACACTCCGATGTAGCTCAGAGCGATTCGACGTATATGGGTGCAAGAGAGAACCATATATAGCATAAAGATACCCATCCACATGTGTTGGAAAAGTCCGTTGGGTCGTATGAGTTCGAGAATGAAAGTTGCACCACTTTGCAACTTTACACTGCTTGCATTTTATAACTTTTCCCTCAACTAAAAAGTCATCACCATGGGAAAACGCCTTCGAGATTGAAAAAACCAAGAGAGGTTATTGTAGATGGTCTCAACACAATCCTGTATCCTTAGATGAAGATTATGTAAGTATCATGGTTTCCAAGAAATAGTCCATCAAAGTTTGCTGCCTTTTAGCACTTTGGACTCTTAAGGGAAAATGCCGCTCCAATGCAGCTCAGAGCGATTTGACGTATATGGGTGCAAGAGAGAACCATACCTAGCGTAAACGTACCCATCCAGATGTATTGGAATAGTTTGTTGGGTCGTACGAGTTCAAGAATGAAAGTTGCACCACTTTGCAACTTTACGCTGCTTGCATTTAACAACTTTTCCCTCAACTGAAAACTCATCACCACAGGAAAACACCTTAGAGATAGAAAAAACTAAGAGAGGTTATTGTAGATGGTCTAAACACGATCCCATATCCTCAGAGGAAGAGTCTGTAAGCATCATGGTTTCTGAGAAATAGTCCATCAAAGTTTGTTGCCTTTTAGCACTTTGGACTCTTAAGGGAAAATGTCGCTCTGATGCAGCTCAGAGCGATTCGACATATTTGGGTGCAAGAGAGAACCATACCTAGCATAAACGTACCCATCTAGACATGTTGGAACAGTGTGTTGGGTCGTACGAGTTTGAGAATGAAAGTTGCACCACTTTGCAACTTTACACTGCTTGCATTTGACAACTTTTCCCTCAATTGAAAACTCATCACCACGGGAAAACGCCTCCGAGATAGCGAAAACCAAGAGAGGTTATTGTAGATGGTCTCAACAAAATCCTGTATCCTCAGATGAAGAGTCTGTTAGTATGACGGTTTCCAAGAAATAGTCCGTCAAAGTTTGCTGCCTTTTAGCACTTTGGACTCTTAAGCGAAAACGTCGCTCTGATGCAGCTCAGAGTGATTCGACGTATATGGGTGCAAGAGAGAACCATACCTAGTGTAAATGTACCCATCTAGATGTGTTGGAATAGTCTGTTGGGTCGTACGAGTTTGAGAATGAAAGTTGCACCACTTTGCAACTTTACACTACTTGCATTTGACAACTTTTCCATCAACTGAAAACTCATCACCACGGGAAAACACCTTCGAGATAGAAAAAACCGAGAGAGGTTATTGTAGATGGTCTCAACATGATTCCGTATCCTCATACGAAGAGCCTGTAAGCATCACGGTTTCTGAGAAATAGTCTGTCAAAGTTTTTTGCCTTTTAGCACTTTGGACTCTTAGGGGAAAACGTCGCTCCGATGCAGCTCAGAGCGATTCAATGTATATGGGTGCAAGAGAGAACTATACCTAGCGTAAACATACCCATCCAGATGTGTGGGAACAGTCCGTTGGGTCGTATGAGTTCAAGAATGAAAGTTGACTGACTTTGACCAAATCGTATCCTAGTAAACACGATAGAGGTCCCACTTTTTTTTGAATGCAGGAGCACCATCTGACCATTTATCTCCATTCCTCTTGAAGTATATTTTCTTTCCTTCTTTTCTTTCCTTCTTTGAGGATTGAGCAGAATACCTATCACAACTAACTTTGACTCCCCTTGAATACAAGAGAAGACAGTGATAAATTTGTGTATTTTTTCTTGTTTTTGCTTTGAATTATGTGTTAATGGAGTGATCCTGACACTGTGAATTGTGTAGAATGTAGTGCAATTGTCTTCCAAGCATTGTGTGGAATAGTAGGTAGCTAGTTTCTTCGGTTCAAGCATTCTTTTGTAGTTAGTTCATTTCTTTTAACCATTGAGACAGAGTTAGAGGCTTAGGAACATGTCTTGATTAGGAGTGATCAAGAGGATAAGGAGTGGAAAGGCTTAATGAGTTTTGGAACTCATTTTAATGATTAAGGGTAGATTAAGGGATTTAGTTCTTGGAGAATGTTAGTCTTTAGGGCAGATTATGGAACAGTGAGCAAGACCCAGAGCATGGAACAGTGATTGTTCCATCCAATTGATAGGGTAGGGTTGGATGGAACACTCACTGTTCCATGCTCTGGATCCTTGTTTGCAAGATCTCCTTGGTGTCTTTCTTCACCATCTGAACCTATATGACCTTCATCATGTCTAGGTGCCCCTGGTTTTTCTAGCCAACCCTATTATCATGTCAAATCAACTTACTTGGTGCACTGCCTCTTATTCTTCCCTTAGCCTTCAATCTTCCCTAAAGACTAATTCTCTCCATTAACTCAATTCAACTTTGCAGGGGTGATGATATGTTTCCAAGGGCTTCTACTCATCTCCCTATGGTTCTTGATAGTTCCCCATACTCCATTTATCATTCGCTACTTCCAAACCCTCAATTAGGGATTTTAGGCTACTAGCTCAAGTTTTCCAATTAAGCCTCCAACTCCGAGAAAATTGGCTTTGATTCCAAAATTCTGCAAAGAGAAATCAGTCTTTCCTTGAGGGTCCTGATACCTTAGCCCACCTCTCAAATTTTTTTGGTGCCTTAGGTTCCCACTGTCCGTACAACTCCATAAACTGGAACTAACAAAGGATTTGTGCCTTTTTAGGTCTTTTCACTGTATTTTGCAAACTGTCAAGAGTTTTCTCACATCAAAAAAGTTGATGGGGCTTCCTCCTTCTTGGTAAGCCTTGGAAAGGCATTCACCTACCCTTCCCACACCATATTTTTCCTGGAGTTTTCCACCCCTGCACGTTAAGTGCCTTTTTCTCCCTATCTCTCCTAGCCGGGCATTGTCAAGCTCGCCTAGGAGTAGACTGTCTTTATGCTTCCTGAACTCCTATCTACTCCTAAACCTACTATAATTACAACCATGGAGTCTAGCCTCATTCCCAAAAATCCCATACACCAGGTACAATGGGAAAGAGAACTAAAACCCCATTCTTGCTCAGTTGCTAGGTAGATCAACAACTCAAAAGGAAACATAACAACTACTACACACACCTGCAAAATGAACACACAGTCTAAATACTACCACCAAAGCTTAGAACATAAAAAATACTTCAAACTACAACAACTATAGAGCCATGATTGCTCCTGATCACATAAAATTCAAGCAAACACAAAATTTTCCTTGTTGTTCTCACTATTCACTCTTAGCATTCATCAAATTTCAAATTACAAAAGTTCTCAATGCCTTCCAACCCTGCTCACAGGTCGAAGCCTTCCCTATATAGGTTCCCCAAAGTAGTTATGCCTCCCTTTGGTCGGACAAGTCAGTTACCAAGTGGCAAAAGGTGCAAAATGTCCCATTTTGCCACTTTTGCCAATTTCCTAGAAACTAACAAAAGTGAGTGTCTAAACTCATAAAATTTTCCACTACTGATAGCTCCTGACCAAGGCATTTTATTAAGTCTCTCACTCAATTCCAATGGTCAACATGACCTTTAAAGTATCAAAAACACAAAACTTCATTCTAGGCCCTCAAATTGCCTAGTGCTTCCTAGGTGCTCCTGCACCATCTACCCTATCAGTCGGCCTCATCCATTTAAATAAAATGAGTATAAATTAAATAGCCATAGGCTATCATTTAATTTATTACAAATTAATGTGATCGCTATCATGTATGAAAAATGTGGTAGCATAGACAAGGCAGTGGACTATTTGAAAAAAAACTTCAAAGAAATGTGGTCTCATAGAATTCAATGACAAACAAATGCAATTGACAACTGCTCATAGTTTTTAGTTATGCAATGTGAAGTAATTGTATAACTGCTTAGGTTGACTTTGTTAGAACTATATTGTAATTGAAAATTTTTCATCTATGAACATCTAGTTGTTAGTTATGCAATGTGAATTAATGATTTGAGTTTGAAAGATGTGTAATGCAATGTAATAAGAGATATAAATATAAACTACATAATATAACCATTCAGTTTTAAGCTATTGTACATTGATATTTAACCATTGCTCAAGATAAAATTTTCAAAGAGTTTAATCATGCACATGAGGAACAAATTAAATTTCGATTGTCAACTTCTATATATCAAATTATCCAATAATCAAGTGTATGTCCATATACAAAAATGGCATCGACGCCAACTCAAACAAAGTTTTACAAAATGTGGCATATGCCATCTCAATATGTATTCAAAATTTACATGCCAAAATGTCTATCTCATCCTAAACTACTGGTGGATCATCAAAATGGAGCCTCTTTGAAGCACTCGTTGGCTTTGAAGGTAGCTGCACAAGAAAAATTCAAACCACAATTGAGATTAGTTATACTATATAATTTAAAATCGAATAATTAACATCAAAATCAATATACATTGAATTTTAATTGAACTCTAAAATTGAAATCTTGATTACCTGAAATATACATCTCTTGAAAGGGTCAGGAGTACCTCTTTAGGTTGATCTTTTTCAGGTGTTTCGACACCTCCTCTTTGATGGGTTTCAACACCTACTCTTTGAGGTGTTCCAATAACTACACCTTTAGGCGGTGTGTCCCTTGTCAACATATCTATAAAGCTCATAATTGCTTGTAAATAAAATTGGCAAGTACATATGAAACTACCAATCTATGTTGACATATGTATAATCAATATTAGATCTTAAATATCTTAATTCAATCCAATTTGAGTTCAATTACCTTCCCCTTATCTAGATTTGCACCTCTATAGTCTGGACAAGGTGCACCTCACTCACACTAGGTATTTCCTACAAGAGGAAAACAAGATAAACATATAAGCTATTATATAATTTCATTAATGACAATTCAAATGATAAGAAAGTATATAATATAAAATGTAAACGAGTGAGTGCAAAAATATATACTACGTGTGTGTCCAAGCCAAATGAAATGGCCCTAAGGGTGTTATCAGCCACCCATGTGAGCTCCTCCTAAGACATCAACTGTTAAATAAACCATGTAAATAAATATTAGTACTTGATACTATCTCTTATTAATATTCATTTAAAAACAAATGCAAGTTATGAAATTACAACTTAAATCTTACCTGTGTCACTATTCCAGCATCTCCCTCTCTAGTAGGAGAGGACTCTGTAGGGTGCGCTCCACTCCCCTGCGACTGATCTATAATGTCTACATCATGGAGGTCATAATCAAAAGTGTCCAAGGGATGCTCGGCGGGCTGTATAGAAGGACCCAAGCATATCTGGTGGCACATAGTGCAAGCATGTGGCACACAAATATGTGGACTTGAGGAGGATGATGTAGCAGCACTCGAGCTTTCGCCAACATAACCAAAATGTGGCTGAGCTACTGTAGAAACATGTGAAACCAAATGACCACTCAAAGAGTGAATAGCCTGAATAGTCTGTGTGGATGCATCCTCGATAATCTCTGGGTGATATATTGGAGGTGGCAGAGGAAGGGGCAAGAAGGGGAACATTTGGGCATGGGACTACTCTAACTGCCCCTGGTCTATCCTGGGGCATACCTCCACCGATGCCCTGGAAGGGTTTAATGTCAAAGTAATTGACATGATGCCCTAACACAAACTTAGCATATAATTTTTTAATAAAGTAAAATGGTATGTCAAAATTATTGTTCGGTGGTTTATCAAAAACCATACACCAACAATCCCAAAAGTTAGCTACAATGTCCCTATGTATGCACCATTTTATGGAAAGTTTTGTTCTATTAACATTCACTGGCAAACCGGTGCAGCGATCAATGAATAAAGAGGCTATTTGGGCTTTGGTTATTTGGAGATCTTTCACATCATCGTAAGACAATCCACATCAATAATACTTCCCTCATGTCTTCTCGCCATGAATAAAAGGAATTATGTTGGGTGGAGAGGGTTTCTATATTTTTAATTATTTCTTTCAATGTGTTTGTCATATCTCTCAATCGAGGCATTGTCTGATAAATTTCACAAATGCCCCTCAATTGCCCCAATTTTTCACCAATTAAGTCTTCAATTGGTGGCTACGGAGGTGGTGGAGCATTTGGCATTTGTGGATTTACATTCGCAGCCATAATACCTGATTAAAGTTAAAAACTAATTAAACTAATTGAAATTACACAATATAAATGAAATTATTGTAAAAAAACCCTAGTTTTTAATAAAAATCCAAAAAAAACCATACTTTTTCACAAAAATCAATAAAAAACTCTTATTTTTGATAAAAATACATCAACAACACTAATTTTTAATCAAGATCCATTTCAAAACATTAAGTTTTAATAAAAAAACAATGTAAACTCTAGTTTTTAAAAAAAATCAATACAAAACCGTATTTTTGAATTTTTTTTCATAAAACCTACTTAAACTTAACAAAATCTATTGAAAAATTTATTACAAGATCGAAAAAAAAAAATACATACCTTTCAAATCGGATATCGGATCAGAATGGATATCGGATTTGGATTTCACCTCTTGCGCCTACGTCAAAATGTGAGAAATGAAATTAAAGAGTCGGCTGTTTTTTTATATACCGCTTCCACAAATCAGATATCCGATTTGGATTCGATATCTGATTTGTGGAAACTACCTTTGGTTTTTGGTTCGGGTAGAAGGACTGACACTCGAACCTAGAAAAGTCAACTAGGCCATTTTCGCGTTTTTGAACCAATTCAAAATGTGATTTTTTCTCATTGCCACATTTTGGTATATCAAAAGCCTGCAAATACCCACCTAAGATTTGGGAAAATAACAAGAATGTTATAAATGATGGAGTGGTGGACACTAGGGAACTATTGGATTCATAAAAAATACCTAATAATAATATATAGGTGGCAAAAATGAGCTATGTTCCAAATAATTCACAAAACAACCAGCTTACGTATCCCAAGAACAATCAGGTAGTCAACCAACAAACTAATAAAGGAGGGAAACGAAGACAACATGATCAACCTAGGAGGAAATTCTGAATACTAGGAGAGACACTTGAAAGAGTTATGTGTAAACTAGTATAATAAAACCTCATAAAAGTAAATGATTGCCTAAAATACAAGGAACCTAGCTTCAAGGCTCCATGGTATAACAAGAAAGACTTGTGTGAATTCCATAAGATGAAAGAACACACGAACAACAATTGCATGAGACTCAACCACCTCATTCAAGAGTTAATAGAAAAAGGGGAAGTAGACGTCAAATGTCATTCTAGGAACAATTACTTTCAAATATTCACCAACCTTATCCAAAATCATGTGAAAAGGAATGACAAAGGAAAGTAACAAGAGTACCACAATGCTAATTATACCTATGGTGACATGGCTCTAGGAACCCTCTCACAAGCTAATGATGATAGGGAAAATGTAGTCACTATACAAGGTGGGGAAAACAATTGTAATGTAACTACTCATCAAGGGAGAGTTACAATACAAGGATCCCAACCCAAACCTACAAATAAGACAATGAATGACTACACCATTGTAGACCAGTTGAAGAGGACTCTTGCCTTAATATCAATCTTAGAAAATGTTAAAATTTTCAACTACACATAGGCAAATAATTGAAAAGGCATTGGAAGGATCAATCCCAAATGACCTTGATCCAAATCAGTTCCAAGCAATGGTTGGAATAATAACAACTAGTAATCATTTAGTCTTTTTTGAGAAAAACCTTCCACTAAAGTCATTTCATAACCAAGCCCTATACATAAAGGTTAGTGCCCATAAGAGCATGATACAAAGAGTTTTGATAGATAATGGTGCATGTCTAAACATTTGTACCTTTAAATTCATCAAACAGTTGGGTTATTTAGATGGCATGATAGATAAAGCAAGGAGTATAACCATTAGGGCCTATGATGACCTTGAAATTAATTTTGAAGGAACAATCAAGCTACCAGTGTAGATATGACCAACCACTATGGAAACCACTTGTCAAGTGCTTCACCTTGGATTTCCATATAACCTACTCTTGGGATGCCCTTGGATTCACATAATACAAGTAGTCCATTCCACTTTCCACCAATTCCTAAAGTTTCCTCATGAGGGAAAAGAAGAGACTTTATATGATGATCCTGAGTCATTCTATTTTTGTGTAAATTTTGAAGAAAGGTATAATAAGATCCAATGCATACCTATAAATGACACAGACTTACACTCATTCTCATATATTAACCCTTCCACGCTTCCATCGACCTCAATCAATACCACATCAAATGAGAAACTAAAACTAGAAACCAACATACAAGTACTTGACATGGGTAATGGTAATTACCACTTTAACCAAGCATTTTGAATTGGTACTCCGACCAACACCTAAAATCTATGGAATTCTGAAAGAAATCAAGCCTATTTAGACAGTGCAAATGATTGCCAAACCCACAATTTTCACCAAGCGGGGAGACACGAAAGATGAAGACATATTAAAAGAGGACCAAGAAGAGCTAGAGCAACAAAAAAATGTTCTTTTAGACCCTAGCAGTAAAGGCTACCAGCTAGTTAAACAGATGGAATATAGTGGAATGGGTGGCCTTGGGCTACACAAACAAGGTAGGTGGGAGCCTATCATAGTGGAACAGAGAAAGAAAATATGGGACTAGGTTATGAGCCAAAAGATGTGGTTACTCCAAAAAAAAGATGAAACTCTTGTAAGAAATAATAAAATTCTTCTTGTGTTAAGGAACTTGATATCTACCATATCATGGACAATGATTTACCTATCGAAGACTTATTCAACAACTTTAGCATTGATATTCTCCCTCTCAATTTTATCAAAACTATTCCTAATATCTATTATCAGCCTAGAATGAACTCTAATAAATACAAATGGGACTCCACTTCAGTTATCACAAGGTATTGTTCCCCCACTTCTAGTCATGATGACCTAGACACCCAGTGGAAAAAAGATACCAGAGCTATACTGACCATTCTACCAAACCCTATAAGCTTCGAAAATAATGATGATAGCATCGCACTCTATTACTCACAACTGATAGATTGGGACCAATAACAACAGACACCTATTCTAGATCAATTCTAGAATGATGAGGCAATCAAGGAGTTCATGGGACTTTGAATAGACATACCAATAGGAGATCACAAATCAAGGTTTATCATGGAGCTCGAACATGATGCATACTTTGGTGGAGAGATTAAACCTTCTAGCTGCAAAAATGAAAAGGAAAATATAAAGATCAAAGTGAGATCTACTAGTGAAAACAACATTGTGGCTCTATCAGATCTAGAAAAGAAGAAATTAAAGGACCCATTTAAAGGTGAAAAAATCCTAGAGGCACCCAAATATGGAGGGTTCAATCTCCCCATATCTAAGTACCAAGTAAGATCAACACTCCTAGTAGTAGAAGAAGAGTCCATAAATGTTGACACCATAGAGAATCCAAAAATAACATACAATGTGGAATCACTTCATCGTGAAGAGAAAACAAATTTCACAACATTCATTAACGATAAAAAGGTAATTTTTTCCTAGACCTATGCTGACATGCCTAGACTAGATATGGAATCAAAGGTACATCATTTAGCTGTAGTCCCTATAATAAATCCTATCAAGCAAAAACTCAGAAAAATGCATCCTCAAATAACATTATTAGTAAAGGTCTAGAGTTAAATAAACTACTAGTTAGATGTTTTTTTTATTAGATCGACTGATTATCCATAATGGATATCAAATTTAGTACCTATGTCAAAACCTACTGGGTGCATAAGGATCTGCACAATTTTTAAAGACCTGAATAAGGCCTGTTAAAAAGATGACTTTCTATTTCCAAGTATTGACATGATCGTAGATCTCATAGTAGGGAATGATATTTTTTCCTTAATGGATGGTTTCTCCAGATATAACGAGATAACTATTTCTCTAGATGATCAACACAACTTTACTTTTGCTTCAATGGTGACCTCTTGTTGGAATATAATTCCCTTTCATCTAAAGAATGCAAGAGAAATGTATCAAAGAGAAGTGCCCACCATATTCCATGATATGATACACATTATCATGGAGGATTTTGTGGTTGATATTATAGAAAAGTCCATAAAAAGGGAAGATCACTTACCAAATCTTGCAAGGGTGCTTGATCGGCTTGAACAAAATAATCTGAGACTCAACCTTAAGAAGTATGTGTTTGGAGTAACATCTAGAAATATGTTAGGATACATAGTGTTAAGAAGGGGAATTGAAGTGGATCATGTAAAAATAAAAGTTATACTAGAGATGCCTCCACCAAAAACACTAAACAACTAGGGATTTTATAGGGAAAGTTGCAATCTATTAGGTGATTTATCGCACAATTGGTAGAAAAATTTCACCCTTTCACTCGTACTCTATACAAGGACATCACCTTCAAGTGGGATGGGGGATGTTACCAATCATTCCAACAAGTTAAGGAGTACCTACTTACTCCTCCTGTACTCATGTTTCCTACAACAAATAAGGAAATGATGCTCTACATGTCTACCACACAAGCAACATTAGGAGCTCTCCTAGCCCAACTAGATGATAACAACAAAGAAAGAGAAATCTACTACATCAACAAAACACTGGTGGGCTTTGAACTGAACTACTCACCCATTGAAAGAGCATGTCTCTCAATCGTATCTGTGACACAAAATCAAAGACACTACATCTTAAACAAGAAGGTAAAGTTGATTGCAAAAGTAGACCCACTCAAGTACTTACTAGCAAAGGTATCCCTAACATGCTGAATTTCCAAATGGGTGATGATCTTGACTAAATTTAATATAGATTACGTGAATAGAAGAGCCATCAAGGGATAAATCATAATAGACTAGTTAGCCAAAGAACTCATAGATTATCACAAACCTATCATAGTGTACTTTCCAAATGATAGTATCTTGATGATAGAAGAGATAGGCCATTGGATTCTATACTTTGACAAGTCCTACACTCAGCATGGCTCTACAACAGGTGTTCTATTTCTCACTCTATAGGAAGATATCATGCCCAAGGCATATATCAACATAAACACTGAAGAAAACCCTCGAGTAATATACTTTGCAACATCTTTGACAGAGACAAAGCAACCAGAGTTTCGAGACTTCTTTATAAAAAGACAAATATACTTTGCATGGTCATACGCCGACATGCCTGGGCTGGATCTAGACCTTATATTGCATCATCTACCATTATAGCCAAGCATTAAGCCCGTCAACCAGAGGCTAAAAAAGATGCATCCACAAATCGCTCTACTAGTCAAAGATGAACTTAAGAAACTATTGGATGTTGGATCCATCAGTTCCATAGACTATGCAGAATGGATTTCAAATCTTGTTTTAGTAACCAAACCATCTGGGGGAATTCACATTTGTACATACTTTAGATATATCAACAAGGTATGGGCTAAGGATGACT
>VCHN02000734.1:0-30903 GCA_007115665.2 Sequoiadendron giganteum | reverse complement strand
AAAATCCATGGTAATTACCAACCACTTATGTTGTGGTATATCATGAGGATTTAGTGTTCCTGCAGGATGACAGTTTTCTGCCTTAACTCGTTGATATTCAAGACATTTGGCAACATAGCAGGCTATTTAATTTTTCATTCCCAACCAAAAGTAGTGATTTTTAGGTCCACATACATCTTCATCATGTTAGGATGTGCTTGATAAGGAACATTATGGCCTTCTATGAGAATTTTCAAACTTAACCCATCATCTTCTAGTACATAAATTCAGTTCAAATAACATAGGATTCCATATTTTCCCACATGGTACTTGTATAGGTGTGAATTTTCACCTCTAACACAAATTCCCCTTTAACCCCCTTACACTTTAGAAAACCTAAGGTGGAGGCTTAATTCTACCTAAGCCCATCATTCACATTACACTTGGCACCCATTTTGTGTGTTGGTGGAGGCATTTCTGTCAGGGATGCCTACACAATGCGCGAACATCCACGCGGGTGTCCGCGCGACATGCTTACATCCTTGGAAGATTCCTACAATTGGAGACTGCAGAGACATTACACTTCTTATTGGAAGTCAAAGTGTAACACCTCCCTTCGGTTGGCCGACTTGAATATGGCCATTTTTATCTCATTCCTTCATATTCTTTACTCTCTCATTTATTCAAGGAGTTTAGCAAGATCTTGAGGTCATCTCTACATAATCTATCCACACTTTTGAGCATTCACTTCAAGCTTTGTAACAACACTTCACACTTCATAGGAGCAATCTACCATTCCATCACTTCGATAGTGAAAGCATAAGACAAACACCATTGCAACAGAGGCTTGAGTTCCTTTCATCTTCTCCTCCACCAACCTTGAGCGCTTTGGATGGAGGTGGTAATATCCTCTTATCTTCTCTATCATTTTCGTTGAGTAAGCATGTACTGTTTTGTAGTGTCTTTTGTTTACTTATCATGTATTCTCTTCTTTATTATACTTTCCATATCGTTGCAAAATTGGTTGTTTGCGGAGGTGGAAACACCAAAATGGGGGTCTGACTGAGGCAAACCCCTATACAGCTCCCCAACATTTTCTTGCTTTTTTTTGTGCAGGTGGATAGATTTTGGAGCAAACTGGTGAGAAGGTTGTTGTGCAAAATCATCTTTGTCACCCTTGTGGTAATCTATTTCCTTTATCACTTTTGTCTTTATGTCTCAATCTTCTTAGTCATATTCTTCACTTCTTGAAACTCTTAAACTAGGCTGATAGTCCCTTTTTTAAAGTCTATCCTCGTCTCTCTAGTTTTATGGTCATACGAACACCAACATACCTATGAGATGCCAGCGTGTCATGCTTTCATCCTAGAACCATGCTTCTATCCTTTGATAGAGAGCTACTTGAGACATAGAGTTGATTGTAAAGATCGACTCGCTTGGCCTCCCCTTGACTCTCAAGTTTGTAGAGTTATCAAAGGACCTTATAGTTCTCATCATTCTCATCCTACCTATCCTAACCTTCCCTTAAAATTAGGTGAGTTAGGGAAACCATACTACTTTTGGCCTTTTGTGATATGGGGTCTTGCAGTAGTTGGTCCCCCTCCCTTACATTTTTGGTGAACCGAATGTGAACCATTTTGGTTCCATTTTATGATACTGGAAGTCCCTTTCCTCATGTCCTATGAGCGTTGTAGGTGTGAGTGTTGTTAGGCCTTCACCTCGCAACCCAAAATATGACCCCTAGTAGACATAGTTAGAAGGTCCCAATGGTGTTGTACAATGAAACCTTAATTGGGTCACTACCTTATCTCATAAACCTTAGGAAGCTTTGAAGAAGTATTATCTGGTTTGTAGGATGGCCTCTTTCTTAAATCAACCTATTTCATCTATGCAAACTGTGAGTAGTGGTACTACCATAACCTTCACCTCATAGGACCTGTCGATGGGCTTAAATAGGGAACCATCTCCTATCTACATTCCCATGAGGATAAATGGGAATATTGTGGAAGGTGTTCTCGTTGATCTGACATCCCTAGTGAATATCATAAGTGAGGAGATCATGTTAATTAACTTCCTGTATAAGAATGGATATGATGCACCTGAAAGTACCGTCCACACCCACAATGGAATTTTCATACCTCCTATAGGGAGTATTGTCTTGTCAATCCTGATTGGACCTAAATATGTGAGCCTTAAGTTTGACGTCATCCCGAGATCCAAATTCTTTAGAGTGAAGCTAGGCATCCCCTGGCTGGTAGCTATGAATGTAGTTCCCTCGATAGTGCACAAGTGTTTAAAATTTGTTCATGGAGGTTCAATACACATTGTCCATGATACCAGTTATAGACCATCGGTTGCACATGGTAGTTATACCTTAGAATACTTTTGGCCCACATCCCTTGGTCCTCTCCCACCTAGGAAGGACCTCCTATATCACACATATCAAAACTATAAGAAAGGGAGTACTAGGCTGAAAGTAAGATATCCCCCTTTGCCTTATGCTATTTCACATTGAGCCTACCTAAAAGCTAACACTGATGCCACTAAGGCATGTAGGAGAGAAGAAGACAAGTGGTTCTGAGATCCTCCTTCCTCTTCCGTTGTTCAGCCCGATGCTTCCTCTCACCCTGTCGTGGTGTCATCTGCTTCTATCTCGCATTTGTGAGAGAATCTCATGGTGCCCGCTCAACAAAGGCGAAGCGTCCCATGTTTGAACTTCCTATCTTTCTCATGGCGCCTAGGCTTGTTTGGTATGGAAGACAAAAATCCCATTGTGGAGAGTCTTCTCTATCTTGGCTTCCATGGCCTCCTACTATCCATGTTCCTAATATAGTGAATGGGAAGAGGCCCATTGCTGAAGCACTAGAGTCAATTCCTCCTACTACTTTTGAACCTGATCCTTTTTCTCCCACTCAATAATTTGCCCTCTCACTGGAACCAGTCGTGGAGGACACTCCCATGGTTGAGCAGGAACCCTCTGTCCCTTCACATGTTTCGACTTCTGGTTCAAAGAGCCATAGAAACTGCCTTGTGCACAAGCATAAGTGCCAATGAAAGGCTCTCCTAGCTGAGCAAGCTTCTTTATAGAAAGAGGAGGGGACAATCACACCTCTTGTTGTGTCCTTCTCCCTCCCTCCTTTATCCCCTATCCAAACTAGTTGTGAATCTCTTCCAGCTTCTACTGTGAGCGCACATGCACCTGGAAAGGTGCAGGTGTTTATCACCCCTTCTTTAGAGTCACCTCTATTGAAATCCATCTCGAATGTATTGCCTTTCCCCTAGCCCGTGGATATGGTTAATACTTAGGTTTTATCCACTACGTTTTTTTCCTCCTCTCCCTCTATCCTCCTTGCTTTATCCATGGGGAGTTAACCTCCTTCAATGAGGAAGAAGGTAAAGCGTGGTCCTTCAAACAATGGAGGACATAAAAGGATCCACCTTGTTTGAAAGGTGGCCCCATGCTGACTTGTTTTGTCATAGTGATGGAACCATTCTTGGCCTCCCGTGAGTTTGCCACCGCTCTTGAGTCCCTCGATGAGCCTAGTGGTGAACCTCAGGTGCAAACTCCTCCATCTGCCAAGGTGAAACATGGCACTCCTGTTAAGTGTATGTTTAACTCGGTGGATGAATTTTTGACCTTGTCAGCAATCTTCATAAAGTCATTAGCCTTAGACGCACAAGAGTTGAGTAGTGGAGACCTCATAGGTCCCTTTGCCTTGGACCTTGTTACTTGCGAATTGAAAGCTCCTCCCCTTAACATTACACCATTCTAGGCTCATCATCATTCCCCCTGTGATGATCTAGAGTGGGAATTTGACGACCTCTTGGTCGACCAGTGTTAGGGGGAGACCCTCTTCTTGATCTTTAGATTAAATTTGTGCATGTGTTGTGATGTGATTCCCCCATGATTGTGCTATATGTGCATGGATGATCCTCGTCACCCTTGTTGGTGTTTGGATACAGGCATGGTTTTTTTGTTGTAAAACTTCCTCTATATGTATCATTATTCTTCCATGTTTGTGATTGACTTTTGATAAATTGGGGATGACACAAAGTGTCAGGAGCATTTAGGCTTCCTTCCATGTTGACGCATTTTTTATTTTTACTTTGTATTTCGTGCATTCTTCTTGATCTAGTTGGGGATTGATGATATTTCACCTTACACCACAATTACCTATTATATATATAAATAAAGTAGATCTAACCCCATGAAACCAGATCCCCTTGTGCCCTTTATTCAAGCTCTCTTTTATTTTTCTTCCCCTTTATCTTTCTCTCTTTTTTACTTGAATTGTCCCTTTCATGTGTGACAACACCACTCCTACATCACTTGATCTTTAGGAAATGCATTCCCTGCAAAGCGAATCCTTCCTCAAGACCCTTCACACAATTCTCCTTTAGAATTGTATTATTGACTTGAAACCCTAACAAAACATGTTTCCTTCATGGGTTCCTAAAGAAAGGAATTGGAAACCTTCCTCTGAAGCAGGAACAGTCTTAATATTCCCCTTGCATGGGGCATGTATTTCCTTTCGAATTTCTTGATGAAGTGAACATCTTTTAAAATGATTCCTTGATGATGAATCGATTTGAGAAGGAAGACACTATATTTTGAACAATGTGTCACTTGAGTGGACCCCTCCCTTTCATATTGGGCTCCCAAGGGACCCCTTAAAAATTCCTTAATGAATTCTATGGTGTTTATCCTGGGAGCACCCTGGATAGACTGGTTTCACATCTTCACATCTAGCTTGAGGGCAACACAACTAGACTTCTCTTTTCAAACAACACATCCCTTGAGTGGACCCTCCTTCCTTTTGAAGGGTTCCTAAGGGACCCCTTTGAAAGTCTTACAACTGAGTGATGGTTTGAAGGATACCTCCCTTGCAGGACTATGAGCTTGTGAGGCACCTTCATACTTTAGCTTTAATATTTCTATGAAAATATGGAGTCCACTCCTGTACTTCTAAGTTTGCTAGACCGTGCTCTGATTCCTTGTCGATTCAGGTATACATCTCTTACTTTTTTACTTCCTTACTACTCTACTTTACCGAAGAACTCATCAGTACTTTTGTAATGCCCCGCCATGCAACCCTAGAGGAAGTTTCAATTAACTACAAAAGCGTACTAATTTTTTTTTTTAAATGAATAAACATACATGTTCACCTATAATTGACAACCTCCCCTAAGGCTACAAAACTGAGATTACTTAATTCCCATTAACATACAACATCTAAATTGCATTGCATTAAAAAATTCAAGTAATGACATACATTCAACATAAGTAAATACAAGATAAGAATAGATTAACCATCACATAATTCCATTACATAAACCATTACAAGATTACAATCCTCATTCCCAGAATGAGTCAAAATACATAAGTATAATAATTACAAGATCCACCTCATAACTACAAGAGGGGTAAATACAACTGATAACAAGAAGAATTACAACAGTACAAGAAAGAATAATAAGATCCGCAAGCTATCCAACTGGATGTCTCGCTTCCATGAACTGAAGAACAAGGGGGACCCAACGGTTTTGGTGCATGTTCCACCCAACCTAGTGGTACCCGAAGGCCCACCCCCCATGCTAGGAGATAGTAAAAATGCAACATGGACAAGAAATCTACTACCTCTAACCAAAGGCAGACTCATACTGACACATAGTGACTCAACCAAACATATGCACAATATAAATCTAACACTAACATGGTTACATTGCTTCTAGACATATTATAATCAAGTGTGCTAAAGAAACCATACACACAACATAAACTCAAGGTTATCCTAGATAGAGTGTCATTGCAAGGTGCGTCATGAGATCTCCTCTGGGCAATCTTCATAGGCTCCAGTAATCCTGGTGACCTCAACCGAATCTTGATCCTCATACTCACTCATGCAGAATCAACTACCTTTCATATGGACAAGCTAGTTGACCTTGCCATTCCAGGCCTTCTCACTCACCCCAAGTCTAAACAAGCCCTTGTGTCTACGAGTGAGGTTAATTTAACTTGGTTAATGTGAATGCATCCTATTCATCTATGTAATTTACTTTAATTATCACTTATTAAAAATACTTTCAAAGGTTACCCAGTTTACCTCTTTGGGCTCTGGCCCCTAATAAAAGCCACTCCTCTAATGGATAACACACTACTCAAATCTAGACTCCAAGGGTGACTCAAGTGTTATAGAACTGAACAACTCAATCTCTCATAATCTAGGAGATGACAGTACAGAATCCCACTCCAACATTTGGAGGAAAACAACTCATTTAACACTACCCAAGGAAAATGAACATTAACTAACATGGGAATGACCCACATTCACTAGAAGACTTCTCAATGCATAACATGATTACCCATTCCCACAACATTCACTAAAAGGGAAAATAATATAATATTGCATTGATAAAGTAAAACACTATGTTTGGATATATTAAATCCATATTTCTACTTAAAGCATCTCGCAAAAAATTAAACTAATAACCATTCAAATATTCATTAACTAAATAAATCCCTCTTTTGAATAAATATTTATCACAACTTAATAACAATGTATAAAAAGCATTTCACTTAATTCATTGTCTAACTACTTGCATGTTTTAAAGTGCCAATAGAATATTTAAGGATAAATATATATCTCTCATATTTGATTTGAAATTCTAAACTAAATAAAAATAAATTAAATCTTATTTAGTACTCATACTAGGCCTCTTGTTTTACAATAATTTCCAATTTGAGACAGTTTAACTAAAATTTTGCAACATGTTCCCACTCAGACACTAATTTTCCCCATTTATAATTAAAGTTTCTTTTATATTAAATATTATATTTTAATGTTTAATATGCTAAAGGTATACCACCTAATTAAATAAAATACATTATAAATAATTAAATAAATTATACATAAAACAAAATTAAAAAAAAATAAAACATGAAATAAAAATTAATTATAAAGTCATGATACAGGGCCAGACTGTACCAGTACCGGCAGTACCCACACCTGATGCCGACTGTACACTATACAGCAGTCGGCGTACCTTCGTCGTCGCTGGCTGTACAGTGTACAGCGGCCAGTGCTAGGTAAGGGAGGCCACAACTCCCATGGGGAGTGTGTCCCCCCAAAAGGTGGGTGCACTGCCCATGGCAGGTCGACCATCCCTTTGGGATGTGTGATGGTGGGGGTTTGACTTCCCCATCCGTCCACTTAGGATTTAATAAAAAAAATATAATATTCTTTTTTTTATATAAATTTGTTTTTATAAAAACACAGATACCAACAAAAAAAGTACCTTCCGCCATTAATACAGTGCGGAATTCGAAAATGAGAATTTCGACAGAACCTTGGCATTTAAATCATAGATTTATTATATATATATTATATGCAACTTCATATAATATATAAAAATTTATATATATATATATATATATATTTACCAGAATTTCCATGATTAGTAAAATTGAGAAAAGTATTAAAAAAAATAGTAATAAAGAAATTAATTAAATTTTCCAAAATTTCATCCCAAAATTCAAAAGATGTAATTTTATTTTCCCTCAATCTATTCCTTCAGATCTTGAAAAATTTAAACAAATAACTTTGTACAAAACTAAATTTTGTTTGATTTTCAATGTAGATTTTCTACAGGGTTTGAATTTGAAATACAAATCTGATTGTTTTCAAAAGTAGAATTTCCATATTAAATCCTAAATTTTTGAAGCACCTCATAAATTGAATTTCAACAATGGATCTACAGGTTTTGTTTACTAAATAATTTCCTACTGTAAGTTTATCAAATTTTCACAACCATTAAATTGAAAATTGAAATAAACAACTAGTATAAAACCTAGAATATGAAGCTACAGAAGAAGATGAAATTTCTTTGATAGAAGCCTCCTCCAAGCTTTTCCTCAAACGTGCAACAATTCCAATTCCAAAATCCAAAAATTGTTTCAAACCCTACTTGTGCAATTTATTCAAAAATTCCCCACTCTAAAAATATCAATCCTTCCAAAAAACTTCTCTCCCCCAACCATTGAACATGCATTCACATAAAACTAAAATATATAATCTAACACTAATTCCCTTTTGCATGCAAAGTAGAGAATTAGATATTTATTTTCTTTTTTCATTTTCGAAAACCCAAAATTGAATTAAAATACAATTTTCATTCCTTTTCAATTTCTCATGATTTAATTTAATTTAATTTAATCCAATAAACTTAATTAATCAATTTTAATTATTTAATAACTAAATTTAACCCTTTTGAGATTAAAATTTAATTAATTAAATAAATTAAAATTAAATTAAATTAAATTTCATTATAAACTTTTAAACAAACATCAAGCCTAATTTTAATTTAATATTAAAATAATCACTACTCTTTCCAATGCAATTATTCTAAACATTAATTAAATAATAATGCATCTAATAAAATCATATAACATAAATCAAGTAAACATGACTTACAAAACAGGACTATCGACACACTAAGGCTAGGGCGTAGACCTGACACATGCTACCTAGTTACTATCTCCCTTTCAACTTAACTGTTGGATCGAGACGCTCAAACCTGTGAAACTAGGTGGAGTCGATGTCATGTACCTACAACCTGAAAACAAGGAAACAACATAATACAGTATATCCGACATATAATACACACCGTGAAGAAGAAATCATGGATTCGCAGGGCGCTCGCAAGCGAGTGATGCAAAACAGTCCTCTTCACCAATCCACTCATCAAAGACTGACATTACATCATAATCAATAATCACCATATACAATATCTTACGCTATCTCTACTAACATCAATGATCCATAATGCATGTAAAACAATAATCAGATAATCCACATCACACAATCATCATTGTCGCTCAATAGTAGCGATCAAAACACAAACAACAAGGTGTGTCCAGTATAATAGTAGCTGCATCCCAAACATAGCATAAAGCAAAACAACAAGAAGCAAAATAGAGGGGTATTACATTCTCCCCCCCAAAGACCAGGCTTACTCCTGGAAGCCTACAAACAAGTAGGGATATAAATCCCTCATCCTAATTGCATCCTCCCAGGTGGATGAAATATCATCCCTGGGATCCCACTGAACTCTGACCTGGTCAATATCTCACCCTCGAAGAGCGAACGTTCTGCGCTCCATTACGGCCACGGGCTCCAAAGCCAACTGCCCGTCCTCTACCTGTAAAGAATTCCAATCAAGGACGTGAGTAACATCTGGATGATAAGGTCGAAGAACTGAAACATGGAAAACATCATGTATACGTGCAAGATTGGGTGGAAAAGCAAGTCGATAACCAACTGGACCAATCTTTTCGAGTATCTCGAAAGGTCCGACAAAGTGAGTCACCAACTTAGAAACCTTTCCATATCAGATAGGACTCTTTCGTGGATGCACCCGCAAAAATACTCTATCGCCAACAGAAAACTGATGATCCACTCTATGCGCATCCGCATACTTCTTCTGCCTATCCTATGCTGCTACCAAGTGATCTCTAATCCGATCCACCTGCTGCTCCATATCCTGCAATATCTTAGGTCCCAATAACACTCTGTCCTCCAATCGATCCCAACTAAGAGGAGTATGACAAGGACAACCATACAAGGCCTGAAAAGGTGCCATGCCAATGAAACTCTGGTAACTATTATTATAAGCAAACTCCACTAGATAAAGATAATCCTCCCACCGTGTCTGCTGATCCATGACATACATGCGTAACATATCTTTGAGGATTTGATTAACCCTCTCTGTTTGTCGATCTGTCTCAGGGTGATATGCTGAACTAAAGTTCAATTGTGTCCCCATAGCATGCTGTAATGATGTCCACAAAGCTGAAGTAAACATTGAATCCCTGTCAGAAATAATCCGACGCGGAATACCATGCAACCTCACAATATCCTCCATGAACACTCTAGCAACTGATGATGCATTATAGGAAGCACGCATAGGCGAGAAGTGTGCTACCTTTGTCAACCTATCGACCGTCACCATAATGGCATCATGTCGTCACGAGGAGTTGAGTAAACCAACAATGAACTCCAATGAGATAATATGCCACTTCCACTCAGGTACAAGGTGTGGCTATAGAAGCCCTACTGGATGTTGATGTTCAGCCTTCACCCGCTGACACTCCAAACACTGCGCTACAAAATCTGTAATATCCCTCTTCATCCCTAGCCAAAAATACAACTGGCGTAGATCTGCATGCATCTTCTTCACCCCAGGATGGGCTGAATAAGGCGCATGATGAGCCTCAATCAAAATCAAAGATCAAAGGTCACCTACTGAAGGAACGTAAATATGCTCTGAATGCCTAAGTAACCCATCTGACTCAAGTGAATATCCTGTAAATCTGCCCTCAAGAGGTCTACCTGCCTCAATCTCTGCTCTCACATCCTGGTACCAACTATCTGCTGGAAGAGTAGCAAGGATCCGACTTCGTAAATCTACCATAAGAGTCATCTCAAAAATCTCATGCTTACGTCTACTGAGTGCATCAACTACAATGTTCTCTTTCCCTTGAATATACTTCACCTCAAAGTCATACTCACAAATGAACTCAATCCAATGCCTCTGTCTAGTGTTAAGATTCAGCTGAGTGAAAATATACTACAGACTCCTATGGTCACTGTGTAACTCACACTTGTGCCCAAGTAAAAAGTATCTCCATCTAGTCAATGCATGGACTACTGCTACTAACTCAAGGTCATGTGTGAGATAATTAAGTTCATGATATTTAAGTTTACGTGACTCATAAGCTATCACTCGTCCCTCCTACATCAGGACTACACCTAATCCCTCTAAAGATGCGTCTGTACATACCAAAAAGTATTCTATGGGGTCAGGTATCACTAAAATGGGTGCAATAGTCAGCTTATCCTTAAGAATCTGAAAAGCCGACTCACACTACTCTGACCATCCAAACCTCTTCCCTTTCCTCTGAAGAGAAGTGATAGGATGACCTATCCTAGAAAAACTCTGCACAAACCTCCTGTAATATCCTGCAAGCCCAATAAAACTACAGATCTCTGCCACATTCGTGGGCGCAGGCCAATCAAGAATAGCTTGAATCTTTGAAGGATCTACAAATATTCCCTCTCTTGAGATTGCATGACCAAGATACTTGATATCAGACTTAAAGAACTCACATTTCGACAAGTTGGCGTAAAGTTGGTTTTCACGCAAACACTGCAAAACCTGTTGCAAATGCTCCTCATGTTCCTCTACTGTCCTGGAATATATCAATATATCATCAAGAAACACAAGAACAAACCTATTAAGGTGCATGCGGAATACTCCATTCATCAAACTCATGAACACAAATGGCGCATTCATCAACCCAAATGGTACCACAGTGAACTCGTAGTGACCATACTACGTCTGAAACGCTATCTTATGTATATTTGCATCAAAAATACGAAGTTGATGGTATCTCGACTTAAGGTATATCTTTGAAAAGATGGCAGCACCTTTGACTTGATCAAACAAGTCATCAATCTTGGGAAGTGGATAATGATTCTTGATCGTTACCTTGTTCAACTGTCGGTAGTCAATGCACAACCGAAGTGAACCATCCTTCTTCTTCACGAAGATGATAGGTGCTCCCCAAGGAGAAACACTAGGATGGATAAATCCCTTCTCTAATAACTCCTCCAACTGCAAGCAAAGCTCATTCAGCTCCTGAGTAGTCATACGGTAAGGTGCTCGTGAAATAGGCTATGATCCAGGTACTAAATCAATCTTAACAACTATATCTCTCCTTGGTGGCATCCCTGGAATGTCATCAGGAAAGACATCAGTGAACTCCTGAAGAATAGGATGACTATCAATAGTTACCTTCTCCTCTCCATCTCCTAAACCCAAGTCCTCAACTGTAACTGCAAACAACTGACATCCACGATAAACACATCTCCTCAACTGCATAGCTGAGATGATCCTCAAAGATATCGGTCTTTGAACTCCTATAATATCCACCTCTCCACTAGATGCATTAATGCACCGAATCGACTTACGTCGACAATCAATAACTACTCAGTGAGCCTCTAACCAATCCATACCTATAACTACATCATAGGATCCCAATGGTATAACCCAAAGATCTAAGGTAGTGAAAAGTGGTCCAATCTCCAACCTACAGTCAGGTACTACAGAAAGTGATGCAACCTTCACATCAGATGCTAACTCTACCTGCCACCTATTAGCTTTCCTTACGGCACCCAATCTGCAACGTGACACGATCGATGAAGAAATGAAAGAATCAAATGCTCATGAATCGAAAAGAATAGTAACAGGGTTACCCAGTAACATACCATAGGTCTCTACTACGGTACCTTGGTGCTCTACCTGGCAGTTATCAACCACTCCGAACACACGATGGCCCCTGCCAACATCTCCCATTGTCGGCTTTGACGTCACTGGTCTTGGTGTAAATCCTGACGTGCCCTTATTGGGACACATCCTAGCAATATGGCCCTGCTGAACACAAGAGAAGCAACTTGTGCCTCTACCATAACCTCTGCCTCTTGCTGGTGCACTAGACTGTTGTACATTGCCTCCAAAAGTGGATTGGGCACTCTGAGTGGGTTGCTCAGCATTGAAATGCTTCATGCACCTCCAGTTCGTACTACCCTGTCCCTGCTGGAAACCTTTCCGTTTCCCCTGAAATGAGTACTGTTGACTACCCTGTACTGATACCTGCTGAGTCTTAGGAGGCATAGCTCCCTGTGTCTGTCCCCCTCGAGCACTAGTCCCAGCTCTTGTACCACCACCAATACTAACACCTGTATGACCTCCCAATGCCATAGTCAGGTTCTCCTCCACCAGTCGTGCCTTCTCCACAACTATCTCCATAGACTTGGGTTCAAAGACCCGAACACCACCACTAATACGAGCGTTTAAGCCCCTGATGAAATGTTGCACTAGCATTCCCTCATCATCCCCTATTCCTGCAAACTATTTAAGTTCATAGAATCTCCTCTCATACTGATCAACTGTCATGGCTAGCTGACGTATGGCATGGAACTCGTCACCTCTATGCTGACACCAATGATCGGAGAGAAAGCAGGCTCTGAATCTCTCAAGAAAGATCTCCCAAGATACTGTACTCATGTCTATATGGAGCTTCTGCTCCTCTAGCTTCCACCAAGTGGCTGCAAAACCTTAGAGATGAATAATAGCACACTGTGCTTTGGTGTTACTATCAAATGGGTGCATGAAAAAACATCGATCAAGACCTATCAACCAAGTTTCGGCCTCAAGACCAGTACCTACTCCATCAAATCGAGGTGGCTGTGATCGAATCAAGTCCCTCATATAGTTCACTGCTAACATATAAGATTGAGCTGTAAGTGTCCCAACCATAGGGTTACCTAAAGGTACCTCCTGTCGTGGACCTAATAATTCCATAGCCTCCTCGAAGGCCCTACATGCAGCTTTGACCCTAATAGGATCTAACTGTCTACCACCACCTCCTGGATCATTCTGCGAAGCCTGATGCTCCTCCTGCTTTGGTATACATGGCACATGAGGTGGCGAGTCATGCTGACTCTCCCCTCGAACGTCTACTTGGCCACGTCCACGTCCTCTACCTCGTCCACGTCTAGAAGGCATACTCCTTCACAGACACAAAAGGGTATTAGACAAGGTGCACTTAAAAACCTATGCAACTAAGCTTAATGGGTACTTCATAATCCCAAAGCACCCAATGTTTAAACCTTGGCTCTAATACCATGTGTAATGCCCTGCCATGCAACCCTGGAGGAAGTTTCAATTAACTACAAAAGCGTACTAATTTTTAAAATTGAAAACATGCATTCATATTAAAACTAAAATATCTAATCTAACCCTAATTTCCTTTTGCATGCAAAGTGAAAATAGATATTTATTTCCTTTTCCCATTTTCGAAAACCCCAAATTGATTTTCAAATGCAATTTCATTATTCTTTCAATTCTTTTAATTTAATTTAATTAAATTTAATGCAATAACTTGATTAATTAATTTTAATTATTTAATAATTAAATTCAACCTTTTTCAAGATTAATTTAATTAATTAAATAAATTAAAATTTAATTAATACAATTTCATAATCAACATATATACTTCATCTAAGCATAGATTTCACTTAATATTAAAATAAACTCTACTTTCAACAATACAATAATTCTAACATAATGATTGAATAATAAAGCATCTTAATAAAATCATATAACATTAAACAAAGTAGACACGACTCACAAAATAGGACTAACGACACACTAAGGCTAGGGCGTAGACCTGACACATGTTATCTAGTTACTATCTCCCTTTTCAACTTAACCGTTGGATCGACACGCTCAAACCTGTGAAACCAGGTGGAGTCGATGTCATGTACCTACAACCTGCAACCAAGTAAACAACATAATACAATATATCCAGTATATAATACACACCATGAAGAAGGAATCACAGATTCACAGGGCGCTTGCAAGCAAGTGATGCAAACCGTCCTCTTCACCAATACACTCATCCAAGACTGACATTACATCATAATTAGAAATCACGTAATACAATACCTCAAGCTAACTCTACTAACATCAATAATCCATAATGCATGTGAAACAATAGTCAGATAATCCACATCACACAATAATCAATGTCGCTCAATAGTGGCAATCAAAACACAAACAACAAGGTGTGTCCAGTATAGATGCAGCTTTATCCCAAACATAAAGATAAAGCAAAACAACAATAAAGCAAAACGTAGGGTGTTACAATGAATGCAGGAGTTTATGGAGCAGACCTTGATCCTCTTACAGACTTCGCTGCAGGAGTGGAAACCTTCACTCTTCGTGCAACCTATTCTCTAATGGAGATGTTAGTGTCGATTCTGGAAGATTACGTGTTGCCACTTAAGTCGCCAATTATAGACCTAGATTTTCCAGATTAATGCTAATAGCTGCACATATTACAATGATCAATTCTAAACTAGCAAATAATATAAATCAAAACAACAAAGAACAAAGAAAATAAATATAATTAAACTAAAAAAATCAATTGGAAAGCTCTCACCGAATATGCGTCCACTCCTTCGAATTATCTTGATTGTCCTTCTCCATTTTGTTGTTTCAATATTCTTGCCCTCAGATTTTCAATATTGATGTAAGCATAACCTTGTTGAATGTCTAAGCAAAATATCGTAGATAAGTTTCTTCTCAAAACTGTATGATTTCGGAAGAGAGAATAATGATAATGACATTCCATTTTATAGATTTTGGATTTTCGAATGATCGGCTTAGATTCAAAAGAGGGATCAACGAATGAGATTGATGAATGTCATGCGATGTGAGTTATGTGTCAGTTAGAACATGAGTTAGAATATGAGTCAGGAAAGACTGGAGGATAAATATTAAATTATAACGATAACTTAATCTATGTCAAAACTGTTCGAAAATAGAAAGAACAAGAGTTCAAGATCTTAATCTTCAGTTAAGAGTCTTCGAAAACAAAAGAAATAGACTTTGAATGTCAAAGACAAAGTTAGAACTTGAAGAATAAATAATTTGAATGCATAATTAAATTAACTAATTAAATAAAGATATTTAATTAATACATTCATTCATGCATACGAGTTAGAACTAGTTAACTGACTAGTTGTGATAGAGAGTCTTTTCATAGCAATGATCAGATATCGAACCCAAAGATAATTGGAGAACTAAAAATAGATTTCGAGTCAGAAGGTGACTAAATGATTAGACAACTGATTGATAGAAGAATGTGATATAAATAATTAAATAATGAATTAAATATTAATTTAATTCAAAATTCAAAATATAAAGATATAATAAAATAAATAATGTAATTTATTTAATTGACTACTGAAAATGATTAAATGAATAATTAAATAACAAATATTTAATTATAGTTGAAATATGATAAAAAAGGATAATTAAATAATAAACTATATAATTGAGAAAGAGGAATTAATTAGATAGCGACATAATTAAATAAATATGATTTATTTAATTAATCAAGTTCAATAAAAACCAAATTAAAAAAAGGTATTTAATAATAAACATTATTTAATCATGACCATAGATAATAGAAAATTATGTTGTATATGTACTTGTAGACCTAGACCAATTTTCGATATCTACACCAACTGTCCACAGCTGCATAAGATTGTACTATTATTATTATTATTATTTATGTATTCATGTTGTAGTTGCATGACAGAGTTTGGCATTGCAGATCATAGGGCTCCAATACATGAGGTTCAAGATGGTTCAGTGTGGGGTAAATTTATCGCATACGCATCCACGAGCCTTAGAAATGCTTACTCTTATCTCAAGAGGGCCTCTTCAAGTTGGTTTTGTTGATACTTAGGGTAAAATATACTCCTGCCTTATTTCAATCATAGCCCATTTTTTTGAAATCTTAAAATCGTTAAACCTACTGTATAAAATTAGGTGAAGCTTTCATCGATATTTTGTATCCTGGAGATGTCACTATATTTCTGAGAGGAGTAACACATTTTGAGCTTAATGTTGGAAGTGAAGAAGCAAATTATATCTCTGCTCTCAACAGTGAAAATCCTGGTGTTCTGGTAAGGTTAATGCAAATATTACATAAAAATCTGTTAATATCCTATTTTTAGAACCATCATAATCCCTTACTGTTGATCATGGCAGACAAGCAGTGTGATAATATTGAAGCTTCCATTGAGAATTGTGGTAGCAACTTTTAACATTACCCAACAGGCTGTAAGGAAATTAGATTCAACGATATATGCTAGTGGAATGGGGCTGAAGAAAACATCCAAGAGTGGTTGTGCTCCCGGAAGAGATATTGGCATAGACTTTTAAAATATATGTTATCTCCTACTCCCCCACAAATAAATGGTATCTCCAACAATGCTCAACATTTGAATTATATGTGACTTATCTTCTTTTAAATATAAATGTTCTATATTTGTAAATCATACCTCAATATAGTCGATATGAAAATATTTTCTAATCCAACAGTCAATATTGATTTTGTATTGCCAATTACATGTCATATAGTTTAATGGAAGTTATATTGGGATTATAAAATCACGTGCATGTGTACTAAAAATATTAGGATTTTAAGCTTAAGCAAACATTAAGTTGAAAAACAATAATCATGGATGGCTAAATAGAATAAGCAAACAATAATCAAGAATAATTTTAGGAAAGGAAATGACAAAGGTTGGTCCCACATGATACAATCTATGCTCGTCAAATATTTTGTACATAATTTATATGCGCTATAGTTAATATTATGATAGCGATTTTTTTGACCAAAAGACGCCTCGTCGATTACTTATCTTATGAACCATTCTAAACTATCTCAATTGCTCCCAATGGCATCCTCAGCCCTGCAAGACAAGGTTGATGTTGTCTGGTCTATGGTGGTCGACGTAATGGAATTCAACATTGATAGGTATTGTATTTAAAAAAACTATGTCAATATCAAATACTAAAGCTCAATAGAGGATTTGTTGCCTCCATAGTGATTGATGCAAGGTAGACCTTACTTGTGGAGTTGCTACTCATTTGGACCAACTAGGACTCTAACCTAGGACCTTTCATTTGTTGTTGGAGTTCTCTACTGACTGAGCTACTAGCCCCTTGTGGTCATTCCATTGTCGATTTGGGCGTGGATTATTTCCAACACCCCCCCTTAAGCCACACTACGGGTGCTTGGGGCTCCTAGCCTGGCTCTGATACCATTTGTTGAGCTGCTACTGATTTGGACTAGCTAGGACTCAAACCTAGGACCTTCTATTTGCTACTGGAGTGCTCTATGAATTGAGCTACTGGACCCTTGTGGCCAATCCATTGTCGGTCCGGGTGTGGCTTATTTCCAACAACAAAGATGACCACTTGTTGAGTTGTTGCTCATTTGGACTAGCTAGGACTCGAACCTAGAACCTTCCATTTGCTGCTGGAGTGCTCTACCAGCTGAGCTACTGGACCCTTGTGGCCAGTCCATCGTCAATCTGAGTCTGGGTTATTTCCAACACCCCCCCTAAAGTCACACTGCGAGTGCTTGGGGCTCCTAGCCTGGCTCTGATACCACTTGTTGAGTTGCTACTCATTTGGACCAGATAAGACTCAAACCTAGGACCTTCCATTTGCTACTGGAGTGCTCTACCAACTGAGCTACTGGCCCCTTGTGGCCAGTCCATCGTTTGTCCGGGTGTGGCTTATTTCCAACAACATTAACCTATCATGAATACAATACTTTTAGATATTTGTAGAAAATTCCATGAAATATGCTAATAGCAACTACAACACGGTTAAGGAGATGTTATTGGACCAGTAAGAGTATGCAAGATCTAGGTAGAACCACACGCGTGGAGCTCTTAACACAATTAATGGTCATGCTGCAAGGAATGGTGATTTAAATTTGGTGGAGAGCTTAAGAGGTCATAGCCTCCTTATACAACGTCATGCTTGAGCACTTATGCCTAAGACGAGAATGGCTGACTTCTCCTGCATTATGTGCTTGGCTGGGAACAATGAAACGAAGAGCTCAGTGGTATGTTAATGTCAGCGGATGTAGAGGAAACCCAATATCATCTAGAGGATACAGAAGACACCATAGAAAGACATCTTTGAAAGAAATGAAAACAAGATGATAATAGTTCTTCAACTATACTGAATCAAAATATATTATGAGAAAAAAAAGGAAAAACACAAAATTATTTTATTGATAGAAATTTTCAATTATATATTATTCATTTCAAAAATTTTAATTCTATAACAATATTATTCAACATTATCCTAATTTATTAAAATTCTTATTATAAAAAGACTAAAAAAATAGTAGAAAAATATTAAATGCTTCTTACATGCATTAAAGGATGAACACATTGAAATTAAATAATAGTTGTTGTATGAGAAAATTAATAATAAAAAAAAATCATTCAAATTTATGTATTTGATCATGCATGCCCAACAAATTAGATAGATTTATCATGTAAATAACACACATCTTCAAACATTTCCTAGATGAAAAATAGCGATGAGTCTTAACTAGGGTCTTGAAGCAACAAAATTATCCAATGAAAGAGACCTAGTAAATACATTATCTATATTTATCTAGATTTAGGAAAAATCTATATATCCACTTTCCTATCCTAAACTACATCTCAAATGAGCTGATATGGAATCTCTATGTACTTTCATCTAGAATGAAACATAGGTTTCTTAGTCATTGCAATGACACAAAAATTTTCATAGTATAGATTAGTTTGATATTATGGTTATAAATAGATATCTTTAAATATCCTTTTAATCCATATGGTTTGACAACATTCGGTTGTAGCAACAATATATTTTTATTCAAATAAAGAGAGAGCCATAAGTATTTGTTTCTTATTATAAGATACAACTCCAAACCAAGTGAAAAAATATTACTACATATTGGTTTTATATCATTATCTAAACTATCCCAATCAAAATCTACATAACCAAAGTTAGTTCAGCTTTTTTGGTTAAAAGCTAACAGATGAAAAAATAAAATTGAACACTTATATACCCTAAATTTTTTTGGAAACACATCAATTGATTCATGTGGAATGTGTATAAATTGAGAGATAATGATCAAAGAATATATAATATCAATTGTTGCAAAGGAATCATATTGTTAAACATTTTTTCATCATTCCCTTCACGTGCTATTGTGCATGTTTGTACTAATTTGAAATGTGATTTTTTTAGCTATTTAAATCTATAACAACCTACTTGTAGACATATTTAGCAAAATCAACCACAACAAAGGAGATAAATTTTGAGTAGGAATTTTGAACTCAAATTGAAGAGTTTGGAATTAATGATTTATTTTTATAGATATGTAAAATTGACCTAACACCTATCACACATCCTATAATGTCTCGAAACATCTCAAACCTCCTCACAATCATCTTGTAATGTCTCATAACATCTCAAAATCATCTCGGAACATCTCGAAACACCTTAAAATCATCCTGCAACATCTCAAAATCATCTAAAAAAGTCTCAAAATCATCTCAAAACATCTCAAAATCATCATGAAACATCTCAAGATTTCTTGAAATCATCTTGAAACATCTTGAAAGCATCCAACAACATCCTGCAACATCTCAAAATCATCCCAAAAAACCTCAGAGTCATCCCAAAACATCTCGAGATCATCCCACAACATCTCAGAATCATCCTGTAATATCTCATAACATCTCAAAATATCCCAAAACATCTCACAACATCTCGCAACATCTCGAAATCATCTTGAAACATCTCAAAATAATCCCAAAACATCTCATAATCATCTCACAACATCGCACAACATCCCATAACATCTCAAAAACATCACACAATATCAACATAGCATCCAAGACCCTAAATTTCTCTATTAATTAAATAATACAATATTATTTAATTAATTCAATTTTTCATCTTTTTTGAATAAATAAATAAATAAATTTATTTCATAAAGTCCTAAGAACCGTAATTTTTTCATTCATTAAACAATAATATATTATTTAATTAATCCACGTTTCATTATTTCATCCATTTAAATAAATTGCATTTACTTAATGAAGTCCTAATCTCACTTTATTTCATCCCAATTGATTAAATAATGCCAATTATTTAATTATGTCACTAAATCAACTTATTCCCCTAAGTTGATTAAACAATAAAATCATAATAATTTAATTGCAACACTTTCCCTCTAAAATTTGAATAATTAAATCAAACTATTCAAATCAATTATCAGAAATCAAATCAAACTAATGCAACTTTGTTTGTATAATTCAAACTTGATTTGCATGGTCAACTCCACAATTAATTCAAATTCCTCACCTACTTTCTAATTGATAAAATTATGACTGTTGACTGAGCAATCTAATTCGTTGACTAATCAATCAAATATGCTAACTAAGCCATCAATTTCGTAGCTAATCAATCTAATTTGCTAACTAAGCCATCTAAATCTTGACTGATCAATCTAAAATTCTAACTGATCTATCTAATCTCTGACTAGCCAATTTATTCCTCAATCACACAAATTATGAAATCAACTTTGCACAAGCTTCTCATGTCTAAATCCTCTCAACACATTTCGACCGTTGATTTAGATATTCTCCAACACGATCCTGATCATCCATTTCAAATATCCTTTTCTATATAACAAACCCCCTTCCTCACAAAAAGGGATTAGAGAATCAATATCATTTGCACAAAAAAGTAATGTTGGCATCCACAACCACCATTCTTACAACTTCAACACTATTTATTCAATCAACCAAGACATCGTTCTTCAAGATTTTGCACACAAACTATGGAGGATTCGTGATGATGAGAAAAACCCAACGTGAGGTGAATACACTTTGCTACAGTATGGTAATGTTGTTCTTATTGTTTGCATTCAGTTTAATAATAATTAGATTTCTAAATGTATTCTCAATAGCATAGTTTCATTTTATATGTGTAGGATTAGATCAAGATTTAAGTGTTTTGAACTAGCTTAGATTGTCATTTCAAGAATATTTGATCTTGTTTGCATCTAATGGATTCCCCCCTCACACATTCTGGCATGCCTGATGGGACCCTTGTCCCCTACACTAACGTTCATATCAGCTATTTTTGAAGTTGTAGGTCTGAGAATCACTTTTGAAAAACATATCACGCACTACCTATAAAAATATCACAATTGACTGTTGATAAAATTGTGCATCTACTCTAAGAACTAACCATTTGACACAGAAAATGCACACTTGTAACTATTTCCTCGCATATTTTTTGAAACCCTTGCATTTGATTATGATAGGGGTAGCATCTACTTTGAGATTTGAGCATATGATTCTAATAGGGGCACTTTTACATTTTTTTTGAGCATTTTCTCTAAAAGCTAAGCATTTACATTGATATACAAGTGCACAAATCTTGCACTATTGTAGTGGATTTCTTTGCTAATGTTTGCTTGTTTTTGAATGTGTAACAAGTACTAATAGATATGAATGCAAGATTTAAGTGACCATAACTTGTTTTTTGTAGGGAAGATGAGTGGTCAAAGATTTCTAGATCCACAAAAAGAAAAAATTAACTTAGGAAAATTTGATTTTGGTGCTCTAAAAAGAACAACACAAAAACACATTTGGTTTTGATGTTGTTAAAGTTGACCCATTTTTGAGCTTTCTTAAATTAGGAATGTTTAATTTTGGTTCTCAAAAAAGAACAAGACAAACACACATTTGGTTTTGGTGTTGTTAAAATTAAACCTTTTTTAAGCTTTCCTAAATTAGGAATGTTTAATTTGGGTGCTCTAAAAAGAATAAGACATACACACACTTTGTTTTGGTGTTATTAAAATTGAACCAATTTTAAGCTTTCTTATATTAGGAACTATTATTTTGGTGCTCATAAAAAGAACAGAAACACACTCCAACTTTGGTGCTCTAAAAATGAACACATTTCATGTTTTCATAATTAGGAGCTTTAGTTTTAATGCATAAAAAAAAATGCAAAGAAATTTCCATTTTGTTGATGCATGCACGATTTAATTTTGTTGACCAAGTTAGAACCAAGCTCGATTTCTTAGAAACACATATTTGGGCTTAAAAATGAACAATTTTATTTTTCTATCTTGCACTATTGCTATCTTAAAAGACTAATATCTTGAATACTTCATATTGGTGAAAATAAAAAGAACAATTTGTGTATATGGGTATGTGAAGGATCATCATGAAAAAAATAGGACCTTAAGTGGCAATGAAATTCAACAAAATCAGAGTTAGGCAACTTCACGTAAAAATTTGAATAAGTTATCTATATTATTTCAAAAATATGTAAGAATAGAATCTGTAGAAAATTTATTGTAGTTTCTAAATTACTAGGTTTATTTATTTTTTAAATAAATCTATTTGGTGAAAATTTGAAATTTCAATGTAGTAGTATTTCAATTTCAGAGAAAAAATAAGAAGTAGGTGTTTGTCTAATCACCCTTACCACAATAAAATGGTAATTTTTTTTATAATATTTTAGATATAAGTAGAGGACTCATTTCCCGATGTGATGCATCCTTTTTTGTATTTTTTTCCCAAGTAAATAATTAATTATGATTTTTTTATTAAAAAATTTAAAAAATATAAAAAATCGTAAGCCTAACTACCTTAACTTGGTAAAAACTTCATGAAATTCAATTTGTTTCTTTTAATTCTATAGTATGTGAATCATAGAATATGATGCATGTTTCAGATTCAAAAAATTTGATACCATTTGAAAGCTATAGATTATTTTCAATTAGCCTATAAATTACGAATTTAGTCGTAATTCAAAAAGAAAATGAATAATAATTATTTATTAAATTAAAAGTAAATAATAATTTATATTGGTTGAAAGTGGAGAATCTCCTTTAAAAACCCTTTTTGTTTTATCAATTTTGGGTAAAAAAAATCATCAACCACATGGGCCATCATATCACTTACATATCGCCACTTTTTGGCCCATCATGATCTTGCACATACCCATATTATTCACATAGTTTTTGGATAACACCACTCGAGGTTTTTAAAAAGAGTCATTTTTTTATGAAGTGTTTGTTGTGCATTCAGTGATTGGCAAGCTAAAGTGTTTTATCTTCTCCCCTCACACCTTTTGGTGATCTTGGGTGAGTCAAAAAACATTTTTGAGCTTCTCATTTTATTTTGAAATTTTACCTTAAAGAGGGAGCTTTCTTTGAGACACATCTCACATTAAAGAAATTATTGCAAGGTCTCGAAGCACATTTACTGGTGAGCTATATCAAAGGTTCTGAAATCATAAGAAAGTAGCTTCAAGTTGTGCTGACAACAGATTGCACCTAATCCCACGACTTAAGTGGAATAGGAATGGTTAAAGAGCCTTAAGTGGCTAGTGGGTGAGTTTTATATTTCTGCGTTCACAGTTATGACTAAGAGACAAATTGTTTTAGAAACTTCCCTATTATCCAAAAAAATTCCTTGAAATTGGTACATCAAAATTTACTTAGATGAGAAGTTACTTGCCAAGTCCGATTATAGGCTCGTGCCATAAGTTTCATGTAAAATAATCTCTTCAGAGCATGAGGCAAGCCTACCTAGAATAATGTTGTCTATCCATTAGGGTTGTAATTTCTTTCTTATGTTAAACTCACCAAATATATTCAAAATAATTTGAGATCAAATTTTGTGATTTATTTAAAGAAAAAGAACACATTAAAAAAAACACTAAATGAGATGGTTGAATCACAAACCCTTTGACTTAGTGTATACTTGTGAAAAAATCCTTATGTTTGCATGCCTTGAAATGATTTTTCCTTAAATGTTTATGAAAATTTTGGCTTTTATTTCAAGTTACATTAAACAAAGTAAACATTTGGGAACTATGGCTTGGGTGTTGTGATTTCACAACTTAAGCTATATAAATGAAGGTCACATAAGTTCATGCTTGCTAAGTCATTCCAAGTGTTTTTTTACCACTTGCCATATTCCCAACATAAAGAAAGTTGAGAAAGTTGTTTATAGGATCATTGTTCGAACCAAACAATTGGAAAACTAGATAAGTCACATAATCCCTCATATATTATTTCCATCCTATGTATTGGAAATAAAAATCAAACAAACCATTGGGATCATTCCTTCACTCAGACGTCTATGATATCAACAGTTACTTGGAACTCATAAATAGTTAAAGTCAATTTTCCCACAACATATCCGTTAGACAAGGAATTGAAATAGCAACCCTAGTTCTTCAACATTTTAAGTTCCAAAAGGTAGTACCATTCCAAAACAACAGTCAAACCTTAGGGTCTTGAGCTTCATAGCAACCATTTCAAAGCACCATTACACCTTATGACTATCTAGTGACCAAATACTCCATTGCAACAACCAAACCTTGTAGCACTGATCCTTCAACCTAGTCTCAGGGACATTGAAGGGGAGCAAATTGACATCATACGTAGTTTGAGAACCTTCGTATTTGAGAAAGATGAAAGAACCAACTAGTTTTTCACCACATGAATCATCATAGACAAAGAGGAAGTGAAAACATACATATCAGTTGGAATACTCATGATATCACCACTCACATAACAAAAAATATCCTCTTTCCTCCATGATCTCACAAAAAATCAGAATCCCCAAGAGAAGGTCTATAGGTCATCATTTCAATCTTAAGAATATTAGTCCAAAATCTCTTTAGAAACACCTTTTAGCACTACATGAAAATAGAACCAGGTTGGTATATAGCTTGTACAAACTTGTTTCAAGGAATAACCTAGACTTGTATACATTCTTTTTTAGTCAAAACTCTAGGCTTTTTCATGATATGGAAATCCTCCAGATGATCTATCAAAAAATCAAAATCCATACGGAATATCTACATCTTTCCATTACAGACGTAGGTACCATAATTCAAAGTTTGGTAGGAAGTAGGCCTTAAAACTTTATCAGAATTGTAACCTCTTGCTAAGAAACTATTATATTTTATCTAGGAGGAACCAAATAGATTTACATACCCACATCTATGGAAACATTAGGTTTGTAGGATTTGAGTCAACTAGAGAGTTCAAACATTACACAAATCTCCCACAAGGGACCCAAGTTGTTTATGAAAACTACAAGATCACAACATAGGAAGAAAATGGAAGAAAGCAACAACAACACTAGCATTACACCAGCCAATACCATGAACGATGAAAGTAGCCCATGGGGCTATAGGGGAAGTGACCTTGAAATGCCCGAAAGAATCTATATGTATAGATGCACCTTCGATGATGAAGAACTGAACTGCAAACAAAATGAATTGATAGAACATAATAACTAGGAAAAAAATAGAATGGTTATAGAGGAGGTGGATACATAGGAGGACACAAACGATGAAGAATTATTTGAGAATTCTAACAACCTAAAGGTTCTCAAACTAATGGATAAGTTGTTGAGAAAAGAACCAAACTCATATTTCTTCAAGTTAGCACAAAGTGGTTCTAAATTACTAGTGGAATTCAATGTAGAGGCTCTCAAGGATCCCAATGTTATTCCCTCAAGGGATAACTCAGTTGTGAGACAAATAACCACACTCCTAGGGATGCCAAACATGCCACCCATGTTCTCACAAAACAACGGTCAACCCAAAGAGACCCCATTTTTTTAGAAAACCAACTCAAATTGAACAAGAAGTAGTGGCACAAATGTATCAAGGAGGGCCATCCTAATATGAACCACAAAAAAATAATCCACCTCCTAGACAACATGTATCTAGAAACACCTCTAGTGTCAACCTTTCCCAGAATAACCAGTACCATCAACAAGGTGGACCACAAGGTCCCCTTCCAAATCAATACCATCAACAAGGTTGACCATAGGGCCCCTTTCTAAACTAGGAATACCAATAGAAAGTTTTTCCACAGAGCACCCTTCTTCAATCATCCCATCAACAAGGTGTCCTACAAAGGTAACCTTAAGTTTAGTCCTACCCAACAAGGTCTTCCATAGAGAACCATTCTTTAGTCATCCCATCAACAAGGTGAGCCACCAACTAATCATCAGGGGAACCTTCATTATAGTCCTAGCCAACAACGTGTGCCATAGAGCACCATTCTTTAGTCATCCCATCAGAAATATAACCCACCAACACATCATCAGGGGAACTTTCATTATAGTCCTACTTAGTAAGGTGTTCCATTGAGAACCCTTCCTCAGTTGTCTGATCAACAAGGTGTCCTACAAACACATCAATAAGGTAACCTTCAATTTAGTCATGCCCAACACGGTGTGCCATAGAGCACCCTTCTTAATTCGTCCCATCAACAAGGTAACCTATCAATGGATCATTAGGGAAGATTTCAATATATTATGTCCTATCAAAAAGGAGGTAACCCTCCTTACATCTAATATGGCTACCAAGGTCCTGTACCTTCACAATACCCGATATATGACCAAAACCTGGTAGGGAAATAGGGTTATTACATGCAAGTCTTGCAAAATAATGTACCCAAAATAGAGATGGAACTAAAACTAGATGTTGTCACACAACAAATAGTAGAAATGCAAGTAGGAAAACAAAAAAATACCTACACTCTACATGAAATTTTTCCATTCACATTCAATCATTCCATCATGACACTACCCTTTCCAAAGAACTATAAAATACCTTGGTTTGACAAGTATAGAGGAAAAGGAGATCCAGTAGAGAATGTGCGACACTTCTCAGTATCATGTATGGAGGTAAAAAACAATGATGCCCATCTCAAGAGGCTCTTTCCACGTAGCCTTATAGGTCATTCCATAAAGTGGTTCACCCATCTACAACCAAGAATTAGAACTTTTGATGAGCTATCTAGAAATTTTATCAGCCACTTCTCCTTTAGCATAGAGAAAGATGTCACCATCACAAGTTTGTCCACAATCAAATAGAATCAAGGGGAGTCCTTTACCTCCTACCTACACACATGGAGACACAAAGCAACTTGATGCAAATAGCCAATTCCATACAAGGAGTTGGTGGAAATTTTAATCACAAATGTCCTACCCAAAATAAACTACCAACTCACTATGCTATGTCCTCTAGACTTTGAGGAAACAATAAAAAATGGATTACATATTGAGAGAGCCCTCACTACAATAGGAATACTTAAAATGAATAGCTCAAAAGATAGTCCCTTTAGTTCAAATGAGAAACCTAAAGTCTGAACCAAAAAAAATAATGTCACAAACGATGGAGTGGTAGATGCTAGAAAATTATGGAATGCACAGAACAGACATAAAAAACAACCATAGTTGGCACCAAAATTCTATGTTCCAAAGAACACACAAAGAAACCAAATTACCTATCCCAAGAAAAATCAGGTTGTAAACCAACAGACAAATCAGGGAGGGAAAAATAGGCAATATGATCAACCCAGGAGGAAATTCACAGTACTAGGTGAGTCACTTGAAATAGTCATGTGCAAACTAGTACAAAAATACCTCATCAAAACAAATGATTACCCAAACTATGAGGAACCTAGCTTTAAGGAACCGTGGTTTAATAAAAAAAACATGTGAATTCCATAAGATCAAACGACACATGAAAAACAATTGAATGCATCTAAAACACCTCATCCAGGACTTGATAAACAAAGAGGAAGTAGATTTTGAGCACCATCTTGGAAATAAGGACCTTCAAATTTATACTCAAACGTGATCCTAGACCATGCTAGGACAAATGATAAAGGAAAGGAACAAGAGTATCACAATGCTAATTACACATACAATGACATGGTTCTAAGAACCCTCTCACAAGTTGATTAGAATGGAGACAATGTAGTAACAATATGAGGAGGAGACAACAAATACAATGTAACAAACCATCAACAAAGAGTTACAATACAAGGAGCCCCTCACAAATTCACAATCAAGTCCCCAAGTGACTAAAATATTGTGGAACAATTAAAGATGAAACCTTCCCTAATCTCAATCCTAGAGTTGTTAAAGTTATTAGCTGCACATAGGGAAATATTGGAAAAGGTACTGGAAACATTAGTCCCTAATGACCTCAATCCTAGTCAATTCTGACCCATGGTTGGCAACATCACAACAAGTAATAATTTAGCATTTTTAGAGAATGATCTACCAAAAAGAACATTCCACAATCAAGCACTATACATAGAGGTTGGTGTTCACAAAACCACGGTCGAAAGAGTATTGACAGATAATGGTGTAGGTTTAAATTTTTATACCTTAAAATTCATCAAACAGTTGGGGTATTCTAACGACATGATTGATAAAGGAAAGAGTATCACCATAAGGGCCTACGATGACATGTAAAGAAATTCTAAAGGAAGAATTAGGTTGCAAGTGTAGATAGGACTAATCATCACAAAAACTACTTGTCAAGTATTAGACCTTGATTTTTCATACAAACTCCTCCTAGGATGCCCTTTGATCCATGATTTACAAGCATTCTCTTCCAACTTCAATCAATGTATAAAGTTTTCCCATGAAGGAAAATAAGTAACACTGTATGTCGATCCTGAGCCTTTCCATTTTTGTGCAAAGTTGGAGGAAAAGTATAATAAAATCCAATGTGAACCTAGCAAAAATATAGCCTTTCATTCCTTTTCATATTTTGACCCTTCCATGCTTTCGTCAACCTCAACTAGGAACACATCAAGTGAGCAGCTGAAAATGGAAGCCAAGATTCAAGTACTTGACAAGGGTAATGGGAATTACCATTTTAACCAAGAATTCTACATCGGCATGCTTCCACAAATAGGAAGAGTATATGGAGATCCAAAAGAGATCAAGATAGTGAAAATGATAGCCAAGCCCACAATCTTTAATAGATGGGGAGACATGAAAGATGAATAAATATCTGACGAGGAATTTTCATCTATGAGCTACAAGGAGGACAAAGAAGAACCAAAAAAGCCACAACCCATTTTAATCGATCTTAACACTAGAGGTTATTAATTAGTTGATAAAATGTGATACGATGGAATAGGTGTCATTGGGATATATAAACAAGGCTGATCAAAGCCTATCATAGTGGAACAAAGGAAGAAAAATATGGGGCTATGTTATAAACCAAAAGACATGGTTACTCCAAAACACTAGATGAGCCTCTTGGAAGAAACGAGAAAATTTTGCTAGCATTAAAGCACTGGATATCTATAATATCATGGACAATGAGTTATCCAACGAAGAATTATTCAAAAACTTTAGAATTTATAGGTTCCCTCTCCAGTACATAGAAACCATTCCCAACATCTATTACCATTTTGAAATAGGCTTTAATAAATACAAATGGGATTCTCCTTCCTTCATCACTGGATATGATTCCCCTACTTTTAGTAATGAAGACCTAGATACCCAGTGGGAAAAAGACACTAGAGCTATACTAAAATTTTCACATTCTTTTGTAAGATTTGTAGACCAATATGATAGCTTCCCACTCTATTACCCACAACTCATAAATTGTGATCAACAACAACATTCACCTATTCTAGATCAATTCTAGAATGATGAGGCAATCATGTAGTTCATGGGAATTTGAAAAAACATACCAGTTGGAGATCACAAAGAAGGGTTCATAATGGAGCTTTAACAAGAGACTTACTTTGGTGGAGATATTGAATCTTCTAGACATAAAAATGAAAGAAAAAACATAAAAATATGACACCCTAGGGAAAACCACACTATGGCTCTATAAGAACCAAAAAAGAGGATAATAAAGGATGCGTCTAAAGGTGAAAACCTTCGAGAGGCACCCGAGGATAGAGGGTTCAATCTCCCCATATCAAAATATCAAGAAAGATCAATGCTCCTAGTAGAAGAATCAGAGTTCACAAATGTTGGCACAACAGAGGACCCAAAGATAACATACCATGTACCATCACTTGATCCCAAGGAGAAGCCAAATTTCACAACACTCGTCAACAAGAGAAAGTCAAAATTTTCTTGGGCCTATGTTGAAATTTCTGGAATAGATCCGACATTAGTGGTACATCATCTAGGTGTAGTCCCTAGAGAAAATCCTATCAAGAAAAAACTTAGAAAAATGCATCCTCAAATAGCATTATTGGTAAAGGTAGAACTAAAGAAACTACTAGATGTGGATTTCATCAAACCCATAGACTATCCATAATGGATATAAAATTGAGTACCAGTGTCCAAACCTACTTGGGGCATAAGGATATGCATAGACTTCAGAGACCTAAAAAATGCCTATCGACAGGAGGAATTTCCATTTCCAAGCACATATATGATTATAGGTCTAATAGAAGGGAATGAGATGCTATCCTTAATGGATGGTTTCCCCAGATACAACTAGATAAATATCTCTCCAAATTACCAACATGAAACAAAATTTACTTGTGCTTGGGGGAATTTCTCTTATAATGCAATGCCTTTTGGTCTAAAGAATGCA
>VCHN02001081.1:0-25625 GCA_007115665.2 Sequoiadendron giganteum | reverse complement strand
TGAATGGGATATCAGTGATTTTGTGGTATTCGATACAGTAAGAAGGGCCAATAGCCACTTCTTCAGACCAAGGAGGAAGCTATGTTGGCACTTAAAGGATCAACCTTTAGTGAAGAGTGGGATGCCTTGAAATTTTTTTCATTATCTACTAAGTCTAGGAAGACAATAGTTGTAGAGCCATCTGATTTAATTGGTCACCTGGTTGTAAGAAGAGTTGTTGATACCCCTACATTAGAGGTAGCAGATATCGCATTGAATGTTGCCAAGTTCACCATGACAACTGTTGATGATTTTAAAAAGGATAAACATAGTTTGAGGGGCCAGTATAGTGACCTCATTATTGAATATAATAAGAGTCAACAAAGGGTTGTAGAGTTAGAAACTAAGCTTGCATTGTTGAAATAGGAAATGGAGGTGTGGAAGTCTCTGGGACAAGCTAAATCTAGCCACAATGTTCTTGATCTATCAAAGGAACAATCTCAACCTCCCTCACAAGAACAGTCCTTAGTGTAGACATGCAAAACTAACATCATGCATCATGCATTCTGCTCTAATTAACATTTGTTTCTTCTATTAATCAATTAAAAATATTTTATTTATTAAATCCCTAATGTTCACCAGACTTAATTAAATAAATCAAATTATTTCATTAAGTCCTAAGTTCTTCTTATTTGATTTGATAAATCAAACTTATTTAAATCAAATATCAAATCCCTAAAATCCCCCAGGTTAATTTCTAATCATAATTACCATTCTCTAGCTTTTGACTCAACTAGGGTCAAATCTAAACTCTTAACTACCCACCCACTTGCACAATAAATCACTTTATTTGATTTATTAAAACACTTATTTTCCCTCATTAACTCTCATCTTTGACTTTTTGGACAAAGACGATTCCCCCCAAAAACCCTCAACCACATTCATTTAATGCTATTTTCAAATTTGAATGGGCACATTGGCCAAAACTTGCACAAGCTTGGGCCAATCCCATTGTGGAAAGTGTCTCTCTCCTATTGGATGGGATTTAATCCCACATTGCCTAATCTTGGCCTCTCTTCTCTCAACTTCTCCTATAAATGCAAGGCATTTTCTCTCATTTCTAGCATCCACATTTGAAAGCATCTACACTATAGGCAAATTGAGCTCATAGAATCTCATTGTCTATCTCATTAGTTTGGAAAAGGGTTGGGAAAGGAATCTTCTACACATCCAAAGGGCACCAATCCACCATAGAATAGGTTATATTTCATGTCTTCTTTGCATGTTTGATTTAGTTTTATCAATTGTTTGGAAGAATGTTATATGGTGTTCTATGAGGATGCTAGTCTATGTAAGCCATGTGCAGATTTAGCATCCTACAAATGGCGCTAGAAGGAGGGATTGTTACAAGATTGGTGTCTTTTGGTTAGATATTTCCTTGGTTAAAAATAAAAATAAATGATGTCTTAACATATTTCAGATCATTGTTTTTTGTTATAGGTATTTTCCAATCTTGACATTTTACATTTAATAGGCATGTTACAAGTTGGTGTCTTTCAGGATATTTAAAATCTTGTTGTATATTGTTTGGTGTTCCTCCTTGAACAAAAATAAAGCATTTACATTTGCTAGGATTTCACATCTTTATTGCTTGGCCTGCTCATTTTTATTATTCCCGATTCATGTACTCTAAATCTATTAAAAGTTACTGCTCTACAACCAAAAAAAGAAAGAAACGCCCTTAATGTTGTGAAAGTTTATTCCTTCGTTTCTTTTTTATTTTCTTCAAAGATTACATGGAATGTTTAGGCTGAAATCTTTGCACGAATTTGTATCCATTTTAAACAATTAAATACTGACTATTTTATTGACTCACGGATTCCATGAAATTTCTTACAACATTTTCCAAAGACTTCTGATTTTTAAAATGTTTAGTTCAATTGGTTTGCCTCGTATTCCCACGCAGGATTTCCATGAAAAGATGGATGCAGGCCATGAAGATCTAGAAACAGGTTGTGCAGCCTTTGCCAGATAGGCTAAGGAGAATTCCACGTAGTTTGGTAGAAGTGTTCAATTTTTATTGCATTCTCTATGCTTGCGTAGGACTTTATGGCATTTCACTAAAGTTACTATATTCTGACATTACCTAACCTTTTTTTTAAGTCCAGTTGGCTAGGATTGTATTGCCTGAAATCTCTCTTTAAATGTGGTAAGGTGCGATCCTAATTTTTCTCGAGGAAGTGAATACCTTAGGTTGAAGGTGGCGTTGCATTCCCATTTCAGTTCTAGGGGGTATTAAATTTGTCTTCAGACAAAGTTTCTGCGTACTTCAAAGAATACATAGTTAATCCCATTCACCTAAAACCATGTCATGCATGAAGAGAGTCTGACCCTGTTTAGAGGTATTATCAAACTGTTTTCTTTAATTCTTAATCTGCCACTAAGGTTGTGGTATTTGGGGAAATAACTGTGTTTCAAATGTAACCACTATCACTGTCCATGAGTTATTATCATTTTCCATTTGATATCATTTATTTGCTTGGTATCAACTCTCAACTTGCGCGTCAAAGTTGTTCATTCATTGGCTTGGCAGTTCATTCAAAATTCAATCATTATTAATGCATTTCAAAGTAGTGTCATGTCAAAAGAACTCACACATCTTTCCCATGCTTCGTATTTGACATAATTTCCTGACTGGTTGAGGTCATGGAATTTGGCTTTACACCAAACAATGATTTTTATTGAAGGACTTTGTACGCTTGTTCAATAAAATACATTTCACACATGTCCTGCTACCATTTCGCACAGATCAATAATACTACTTCTAGTAGGAAATATTTATTGCCATGATTTCAAAAGAAGCTAGGCACGCAGTTTCAAGGATAGTCTAGATATCATTCTTAAATATTGACTGGGAGGTAAATTTGCTACTTCTACAACATTCGGTGAAATCTCTGTGGTCACAGTGACTCCTGTCAGGTAAAAACTAACCTTTAATAATTTAGGGAGATATAATATAGATGGTCTGGAAAATTGTAGGTAAGAATTAATATTGACTAACTATATACTTGCAGTCATGTTAAAATGACCATGTTGACATATGAAAGTCCTTTGTGAGTCCTTTGTTGTCTTGATATCTGGGGGATAAAAATACTTAATGCCCATTTGAAGCATGTCATGTTGATTTGAAAGCAGTGAGTTCCTTTTTTTGCTGCTCATTAACTTCCAGCTAAAGTGTCATGTTGAATGATTCAATGCCTTCTTGTTTCTAAATGGGATGATTTTCCTTTGATAAGTTATTTCATTAGCTAATAAGCAATGGCTTTATAGTTAAGAAATATTATTAAGAAAAAAAGGTCAAATAGTCAATTCTCCTGAATCATGGTTTGATTCACATATTGTGATTATAACTTATGACTAAATTAACATTCTGTGTGTGAATCAGAATCTATATACTGTTAGTAATATCTTGTTGGTTTCTTATATTTGAAGAATTGAAATTACTATACTTTCAATTTATTCAAAGGCATGAATAACCTATGATTGGATTTGAATAGAATCAATCCAGATTCATATGTCAAGGATGAGTTCATGTGATAGTATCATCTTTATTTTATTTATTTTATTATTTTTTATTTTTTATTTTGGCTTTAGGAGATGGGTTGGTAGTACGATTCTTCATTTATATGAGAGATATTATAAGGGGAATTTTGTTTTATTTTTTAACCACCATTCCACTTTCCTTGACTTTTTTGCACATAAACAATAAACAAACAACTGTGATTGCTCTAAATAAATTGTTATTTTCTCTGTTGCACCATTTGCTCATTTCATGAGGCTTTTAACACACATGGTTTATATCTGTTGACTATATTAGCTTTATGGTTCAAGGATGCATAATATACAGTTTTATTATGGAGTAATGCACATTTAGGAGACCAGCAATGTATGACTTTGAGTTTTGTAAAGTTATCATAAATTCCTTGAAATATCATATCTCTTATTTGTGCTAACTTTATATTGTTTATAGGTTAAAGGTTGAAACTAAAGGTGTTGACATCAAGATTAGAATTAGAGGTTGACATCAAGGTTGACATCAAGATTGAAAGTGGAGGTTGAAATTGAAGGTTGGCATCAAATGAAAATGAAGGTGAATAGAGTGGACTTGGAGATTTTCTTGAAATCGAGATTTGAAAAAAGAAAAAGCATTTTTTAATGCTTGTTTAAACAATCTTAGAGCTTAAATTCACTACCCTTTTTTCTATTTTAGACCAACTCACATTTCCTTTTGGGTTTAAAATTAACCACTTGACTTGATCTTTTCAAAGTTGGTTAAAAAGAACCTTAGACATTTACTAGATTTCAATTTGGACTTAAAATTGAACAAGGTAAACTTCACATTTCAATTGGTGCTTTTAAAATGAACTCATCACTGCTTTGAGGTATAAAATGAACAAGTGTTTTTCATGTTTTGAAATATTTTTCACAAATTAACCTCATTGAAATGGGTATGTGCTTCTCTCGCACTTCACAGCGATCTTGAGAATCAAAAGGATTTTGGTGATGTTAAGTTGTCAAAAAGATTGCCTCCACACTTCAAGTTGGGCATTTTAAAATTGAACAAAACACTTTGCGAGTGTGAGTAAACTTATTTCGATTGTTCTCCCTTTGTTTCTAAATGAAGGTTGATTGAACTACGAATATGTTTACTTGCTTTTTTCTATCTCAGAGGGCTTGCCTTGTGGGAAAAAGTACTCACCCAAGGGAACAACCCAACCAGGAACACACTAAAGCCAAGTGACTTCCAACCGGTATATAAATGTGGATTCTAGAGGAAATTTCAAGAATCATGAGGATTATTTCGACAAGATGGAAAGAAATGGACTCTCACCGATGTTGGATAATCCCCCACGAATGGAATGCCCGCATTAGAACCCTTTGTTTAGAAAAAGGCCAAAACCTTGTCTATCTTATTAGTGCAAAAGGTCATGTCCTTTGAAGCCACCCCACATTATACATGCGGTTTTGTTGTAGAAATGGAAGGTATGCCATGGGAGATTCATGGGTACTAATGCTTGGCTGACCCGAGAAGTGTGTGCCATGGAGGGGAGCTAGTGCGGTCAAGCATTTAGCCATTCCCACAAGATATGCGCAACTTTATCCAAGTGGGAACCCAACAAGATATTGCCTCATCATCCTACAATTGTAAAAGTGCTTGAAATAAAAGAACACATTGCTTGGTTCCTAAAAACATTTGAAAACAAACATTCACAAGATCTTCAAATTTAAAACCCCTTTTAGGAAACAAATAACTTTGAATAATTTAAGCACTCTTTCCTTCCCTAGGGATCATATCCTTAGATGTTTCTAAGTGCTTGGATTCTATCACCATTTTTTTTCAATAAGGTTAAACATAAGAGACTTTTGCCCTATTTTTCTTTGATTTCCACATAATGGACTTTATGGGATGAAAACGAAAGTGGGACATTAGACATTCAGTTTGAAAACATAATCAAGCAAGTGTTTTTGGTAAAAGGAATTCACTAAGACAAGATAAAAGACAAATTGGATTACACATGTGTTTTCTAACATGATTTCCTGCAAGATCAAAATCCCAAAACCAAAGTTCAAGAAGCTTAGTCTGAAAGCTCGTGAGGAGAATCTTGAGAGACTTTTCAAATTCAGAGAAAGATTGGTTTACAACTTTTACAAAAAAGCTTCAAGAAATAATCCTGAGTTGTATACATTCTATTATCAACAGAATCCTGAACTTTTTGAAAGCTTTTCTTTCCTCCCATAGGAAATATAGCATGTTCTTCAACATCGAGGTCTTGTAAGAAGAAGTATTATTCTAGGTCAAGTCTAGGATCAATTTCAATCACGTTCATCCATCTCTCAACCATCAAAATTAGTCAAAACTCACCTCACCGACAACTCTTGGGAACTTTGTAAACATCTTTTATGCTAAATTTTTAGGCGAAATTAAAACCACTTTAGTTGACTTAGCACAACTAGTCAAACCATCATCCTATACATGAGTTCTCTCTTAGATAATACAACTTCCTAGGGTTTACAGGTTCATCTTGTTTGGATTAACACACCTAGCCAAATTATCAAATCATCACCCCGTTTGACTTAACACACTTAGTCAAACTGTCCTCTTATGTACAAGTCCACTCTAGGATAACACAACTTCCTAGGGTTTTATAGGTGCATTATTACCCTGGTTTGACCTAACACACCTGGTCAAACTATCAATCATGATCAATCAAAGTCCTAAAAAAATTTAGCATTTCCTTCAAAGTTTTTCTTAAAGGGTTCCATTCATCTGTATCACTCTTCTTTCGTTTATCTCATTATCATCATCACTTTGATCCTTCAATTATCCTAGTTCTTCGCTTCTTTGAACCTAAGGTTTAGACCGATCTAAAGAATTAGAGGTTCATCTCTTACATCCTTAAAAATTGATCTTCATTTTATGGTTCAAACTCGCTCTCAATACAAGAAGAACATGGAGCAGGACAAAGAAACATCCATTTCAAGTGACTTAAGCCAAACCAAAACAATGTTCAACCGAATGATAAAAATTGAATTCCCAATCAATCTGCCTCAAATACCTCAAAGTTATCAAGAAGAAGGTCATATTGAGGACATCACTGATAATGGAATGACACAAGAAGAAATTCTGGAAATAGTTCAAAATCCTGAGAGTCATCGAATTGTGAGTACCATGTTGAAGTTGTACCCATCCCAATACATGCTTGAGTTAGCAAAAGAAGGGGCTAAACTCCCTTCTGACTTTGACGTAAGCACCCTTGTGGAGAGGTCTCTCGGCATCATGCCTTCACCTACATCCACACTTCCACTTCAAAATATCATTCAAGACATCCCTCAAGTCATATCATCTATCGCTTCAACCCCGCCGGTTGTTAACAAAGGAAGTGCCATGTTTCACGAACTTCAAAAACATCGTCTGGTGAACAATGAAGGATCGAACGTAGGGTCCACATCAGAACAATCCATCCTGATAAATCTATTGCACCCATACATCCCTCTCACATTTCATGATCATACCAATTCATCCTCATTTCACGCAATGCCAGATTATCCTCCTGACATACAAACTTCTCTCTATCTCACAAGGAGAAGGTGACTTGTTTGGAGTAGGGGGAATCATGGATCCATCATCATCACTTTTAGGGATTGCACCACCTATCTTCCCACCATTTCCACCCTTTCCACTCACATCCACATCATCACTCGGGTTGGGTCTTCCTCCTCATCCCGCCATCAACTATTCAAATCAGAGCACCTCATCAAATCCACAAACTGTGTCATCTATATCACAACAACAGATGGAAATCGTCCAAACAACTTCAGTGATCAACACCTCTACCATTCCTTAAAGCATGGTCTCCTAGGGACCAAGCACCTCGATCACACCATCCATAGCTCAAACTTCGATCATTAACATGACTGTTCCACTCATCACAACGGTTGGAATTCTTCCAAATCCATCGCCATTACCACCAAGGAACAACACAACCAATCCATTTACCATGACGTTGCAAGCTGCTCGACAAGCTACCCAGCAAAAAGAACTTCAAAATCAGCAAGCTACACAATTAGCCACTCAACAAGCACAAGTGCAATTAGCTACACAATAGGCACAACAGGCTGCACAAGCCCAAGCCTTGTTGCGACAACAAAAAGCTGCACAGGTAGCTCAAGCCACTCAATCCAGACAAGCTACTCAAGCCGCACATGCTGCTCAGATGGCACAAGCAATCCAACAATCACACGCTCAAGCACAAGCACAATTCCAAGCTCAGCAAGTGCAAGTCCAAGCACAATACCAAGTGCAATTGCAAGCACAACAAGAAGCATATCAACAAGCCTTACAAAACTACCAATTACAATAGCAGTATGACCAACGACAAGCGTTGTTGGCACAAAAACAACATGACCAACAACAAGCATTGTTGGCACAACAGTAGCAGTAGTAGGACCAACAACAGACATTATTAGCTCAACATTAGGCACAGGCATCACTTGCTCAACAAAGCTTGCAAAAAAATCACATCAACATCCCATCTGTCAATCCCACACCTCAGAGCGTATTCACCCCACCTCCTGATCCGCAAGGTGATGTAGCATCACAGATCAAATTTCTTTCGTAGCAAGTGCTAGATCTTCAATCTTGGAAGACAGTCAAGACACCGAGCAACTTGTATCCCTATCCATTTGACAAAAGCTTAGCAATGGTACCATTCCCCAAGGGATTCAAGATCCCCAAATTCGATAAATATCATGGGATAGGGAACCCTGAAGATCACATTAGGGAATTCCAAGTACAATGCATGGAATTCGCCTACAATGACACATATCTAATGTGGCTATTTCCTTGAAGCTTGGATGACGATGCCATGGAATGGTTTTATCGCCTACCTACGGGAATCAAAAAATTTCAAGAAATCAGAGATGCTTTCCTCCAAAATTACGCATTCAACATTTATGTCAATGTTAGTTTGGAAGAACTCTCGATGCTCAAACAAAGTAAGGGAGAATCATTCACCACCTTCCTTCAACGATGGGGAGTGAAAGAAAATCGAAGTAAGTGGGTCATGCGAGAAGAGAAACAAGTTTGTACCATCATTGCCAATATAGACAAGACCTTGGAATTCTATTTGAAGATGCAATGCATCACTATGTATGATCAATTGATACCTAAGGCACTCACTATTGAACGAGCTCTCATTACATAAGGGGGCACACTTGCTTATCATGAACATCAGGATAGTCACCCATCCACTAGTTTCAATGATAAACCTCGCACATGGGTGAAGAATTGAAATATCACCAATGATGGCGTAGTGGATGCCAAAGTTGTCATCAGCACCCCCAAGCAAAACAATCAAATGCAACATTGTCAACCATAGAACAACAATCAAAATAATGTGCAAAAAAATGTGGTAAACCACCAACCACCCCAAAGCCAAATCAATAATCTCAATGATCAAGGGGGACCACCTCTGCGAAACAAGTTCCCCCCCAAATGAAAATTCATAGCCCTTGGGAAGTCAATCAAGTCCATCATGAAAAAGTTGGTCAATGAGAACATCATCAAGGTCCCAACCCATGATAATTACAATGAACCCCAGGTGAAGCCACCTTGGTACAACAAAAACCTCCTTTGTGACTTTCATAAAGTCAAGGGACACACAACTGCCAACTATATGAAGTTGAAGAACATCATCCAGGATCTCATTGAAGATAAGATCATCAATGTCAAACAATTGGCCGATAATCAAGACCTCAAGATATACACCAATCCGATGCCGAATCATAATCAAGGGAAGAAAAAGTACGCTAGCGCAAACCTTGTTTATGAAGACATTGTCGCATGTGTAGACAAAATGGTAACTGTTATCAATGTCAGAGGAGTTGATGTCGATTGTGGTGTCACCACACGTGGCGGAAGGGTTACCATTATAGGGGCGCCATCGAAGACCCCCACTTCAAACACAAAATCCATCCCCTATGACTATAATGTCATTGACCAACTAAAAGGAACGCCTGTACAGATCTCCATCATGGAGCTGTTAAAAATTTCCGCTGCCCATAGGAAAATTCTTGACGAAGTGTTATCAGCATCCACTGTCTCCACCACCCTTTACACCAATCTGTTTCAGGCTATGGTTGGAAATATTGTAACCCAAAATCTCCTAACATTCTCTGATCAAGACTTCCCCCCGTAGCCATCGCATAACCGCGCACTTCACCTTCAAGTGTTGGTCCATAAAAATAAAGTCAAAGGAGTCCTGGTGGATGGAGGTGCAGGCCTTAATATGTTCTCTCTCAAGCTTATAAAGAACTTGGGATTCACCGAGGATTCCATTAATAAGAACAAGAGAATCACAATAAGGGCATACAATGACCAAGAAAGAGTGTCTCAAGGCACTATTAAAATCCCCATCCAAGTGAGACCAACAACCATGGAGACCACCTATCAGGTCCTCGATCTCGACCTACCATATAATATCCTCCATGGTCATCCATGGATCCATGAATAAAAGCAGTGGCCTCGACATATCATCAATGCATAAAATTATTGTACCAGAATGAGGAGGTCACTATACATAGGGGTATGCGGGATCATCATGGAAAAAAGCAGGGCCCTTAAGTGGCAATAAAAAGCCAAAAATTAAGAGTTAGACAACTTGGCCGTAAAAATTTGAATAAGTTATCTATATTATTTTTAAAAATGTAAAATAGTATCTATAGAAATTGAATGTAGTTTCTAAACTACTAGACCTTTATTTAAAAAATTAAAATCTATTTGGTGAAAATTTGAAATTTCAATGCAGTAGTACTTAAATTTCAGGGAAAAATAAGAAGTAGGTGTCTGTCTGACCACCCTAACCACAATAAAATGATAATATTTTTTTATAATATTTTAGATATAATTAAAGGACTCATGTCCCGATGTGATGCATATTTTTTATAATTTTTTTCCAAGTAAATAATTAATTATGATTTTTTTATTACAACTTTTAAAAAAATAAAAGCTCGTCTGTCTAACCACCTTAACTTGGTCAAAATTCATGAAATTCATTTTTTATTTTTTTAATCCTATAGTATGCAAATCATAGAATGTGATACATGTTTCAGATTCAAAAAATGTGATACCGTTTGAAAGTTATAGATGTTTTTCAATCAGCTTATCAATCAGGACTTTATTCATAATTCTAATAGAAAATGAATAATAATTATTTACTAAATTCAAATTAAAGCATAATTTATATTGGTGGAAGCTGAGAATATCCTCTAAAAACCCTTTTCGTTTCATCAATTTGGGGTAAAAATAAGTTGTCAACCACATGGGCCATCAAATGGCTTACATATCGTCACTTTTTGGTCCATCATGATCCTACACATACCCACATGGGGATCAGAACCTTTAACCTATTGTAAAAAACTTGGAAGCCAAGTTTTATAAAATCCCCCAAGTCCCAAAAAATGATGAAGGACCATCCACTGCATACATCGACCCAACTAACCTCGCGTCCACTTCTGCGACAAAGACACCTGCCATCCCTAACATATCCGAAATCAAACTCATGATCTAGGACAATGGATGTGGTGACTATATAATGAAAAAGAATGCATTTGTTTTAGGAGAGTTACCACAATCTCCTAGGTCACATGGGCAACCTCAGTCAACTGAAACACCTATCCACACTATTAGGGTAGACCCTTCTGGATTTTGCCGTTGGGGGGATCTCAGTCGGGAAAATGTGGATGAGGAAAATATTTCAAGCACATTATACCAAGATGAAAGGCCCACCCCCACCCTACCCATGGATGACACTAACAGAGAAGTACAAATGATGTTGGGTATGGGCTATAACAGGAATGTAAGCCTTGGAGGAAAGAGTGATGGACGACTGGAACCCATCATTGTAGAAAGAAGAATGAGGAACCTTGGCCTTGGATGTACTCTGAGTATAACTGTACATGGCAGAGGTACTCCCAGTAGGGCAGTCAGGTCCTCTCCTCAGGCAACAAGAACTGCTCCTAGACCAACCGTCTGCCTAGGCATCCCACTAGACAATTTCACCTTTGACATCACTGATGTTTGTGCCAGTAGTGATGATGATCACACCGTAGTAGGCCTTCCTAGGATATTGGAGGATTCCACCCTACTAATGATTTGTGGCTCACCCACTGAGTCAAGCCAACAAACCCACCAAATCACCTTAGCACACCCCCAACTCATTGATCATGACCAACGAGGACCACCAATTCTAGATTCATTCGAAAATGATGAGGCTCTCTCAGAATTCATAGGACTAAGGGATACAGTTTCGTGTGGAGATCACAAATCAGGATTTGACATCACTTTAGATGCCCAGGCATATTATGGGGAGACGATTGAATCGTTCAGTCACAAAAGAAAAATATTGAGAACAAGCTCGAGGTTATTGAGTGAAGACCACACTGTGGCACTCTCTAACCATAGAATAGTAAAAATAAAGGACACATCCAATGGTGAAAACCTCTCTAAGGCATCGGAGGATGAAGGATTCAATCTCCCCTCTGTAGCACTACATCAAGAGAAATCAATAGTTTTTGCAGAACGGTGTAATCCAGTCAACTTGGGAATGGAGACAACACCACAAATCACCTTTTATGCTTAATCATTGCTAACAGAGGAACAAGAACTATTGGCAGTATTTCTTAAAGAAAGAAAAGTAAACTTTGCATGGACCTATGCTAACATGCTAGGTTTGGATCTAGAAGTTGTAGTTCACCATTTAGCTGTTTACCCTGGAGCGAAACCGGTTAGACAAAAGTTAAGAAAGATGCACCCACAAATAGCCTTGCTAGTCAAGATAGAGTTACAAAAACTCCTGGATGTTGGCTTCATACGCTCGATTGACTATCCAGAGAGGTTTTCACCATTGGATGCATCCTTTATTTTTACTATTGTACCAATTTCCAAACCAAATGGGGGCATCCGCATCTGCACTGATTTCAGAAACCTAAACAAAGCATATCCTAAGGATGACTTTCCACTACCCAACATTGACATGATAGTGGATATGACAGCTGGACATGAGATGCTCTCCCTAATGGATGGCTTCTCAGGGTACAATCAAATAATGATCACAAAAGAAGACCAACACAAGACAACATTCACATGTCCTTGGGGAACCTACTGCTGGAATGTAATGGCATTTGGGATAAAAAATGCAGGAGCTACATACCAAAGAGCCATGACACTGATCTTCCATGACATGATTCACAAAATAGTCAAAGATTATGTGGATGGCATATTGGCTAAACCAAAGAAGAGACAGGATCACATAGCAACTCTAAGTACAATATTTGGTAGGCTAGAAAAATATAAAGTCAGGCTCAACCCAAAGAAGTGTGTCTTTGCGGTACAATCAAGAAAGTTGTTGGGTTACATAGTTTCTATGAGAGGGATAGAGGTAGATCCCGCAAAGGTAAAATAAATTCTTGACATGGAGGCACCAAGGACATTAAATCAACTCAGGGGATTACAAGGTAGACTCCAGTCCATCCGAAGATTCATAGCACAACTGGCAGATAAGCAGATTTACTATTCACACCTACTCCACAAGGGAGTAGAATTCAGGTGGGACGACAAGTGTGAACAAGAATTGAACAAGATCAAAGAATAACTACTTACACCACTAGTACTAATGCCCCCCATTGTAGGGAAACCACTGATTTTGTACATATCAACAATGACAGCCGCCCTTGGTGCCCTTTTAGCCCAACAGGATGAAAATGGAATCGAGCGGGAAATTTACTATATCAGTAGAACAATGGTATGGCATCAGTTCAATTACACATCAATAGATAAAGCTTGCCTAGCAGTGGTTTTTGCAGCCCAAAAATTCAGACACTATATGCTAGCTCATCAGATTAAGTTAATTACAAAGATAGACCCTCTCAAGTATCTATTATCAAAAGCAATGCTTACAGGCAGAATGGATAAATGCGTTATGATACTATCTGAGCATAATATTGAGTATGTAGAGCGAAAGGTAATCAAGGGACAAGTCATTGCGGATCAGCTACCAAAAGCTCCCATCTATGCAGAGAACCTGCTCATATCATAATTTCTAGATGATTCTATCTTCAATATCAACATAGCTGATCACTGGAAGCTATACTTTGACGGTTCCCACACACAACATGGATCAGGAGCCGGTGTGTTCTTTATCACCCCACAAGGAGATTACATACCAAGATCTTATAAGTTGGCATTCCACTGTATGAACAACATTGCAGAGTATGAGGCTTTAACCATAGGTCTCAAAATTGCAACACAGTGGTGAATCACGACATTAAAGTTCTATGGGGATTCACAGCTTATCATCAACCAAGTCAATGGAAAATATCAAACTAAGGATGATAATCTCACACCATACAACAAATCAGCTGATGCAATGGCAACAATCGGATCCTTGCTAGATATCCCTCGCAACATCTCGAAACACGAATTCCTCATAGAACAACTTCTCGTACCCACTTTCGAGGTACCAGAGTCAGAATATGTGTGCGAACTTGTTGGTCCTGGTGATCTTTGGTACCATGACATCTACGCCTATCTAAGATTAGGAATCCTCCCAACCAACATTACCCCTAACCTCAAGCAAACCTTTGTTAAAAGGTCCTTACGATTTGTCATCCGAGGAGAAACCCTCTTCAGTAGAAGCATTAGCGAAACCCTACTACGTTGCTTAAAACCCGAGGAAGCCCTAACTGCTTTGACTGAGGTACACAATGGCACGTGCGGTTCACATTTGAGTGGTATGACCTTGGCCAACCGGTTGCTAAGAACCGGGTACTATTGGCCGACAATGGAAAGAGAGGCACATGACTTTGTCAGAAGGTGTCTACAATGCCAGTAGCATGGAGACCTCATTCATGCACCAGCTCAAGAATTACATCCCATTGTTACACCTTGGCCCCTTTCCCAGTGGGGGCTTGATCTCATAGGTAAAATCACACCCACCTCATCCAATGGCCATAAATTCATTATCACTGCCACCGAGTACTTCACTAAGTGGGTCAAAGTAATTCCCATGACCTACATCATCGGAAAGCAGATATCCAAGTTTATCCTGAATTACCTCATTTTCTGATACAGTGTCCCCCAATCCATTATCTCTGATAATGGGACACCTTTCAAAAATCAGGATGTCCATGACTTGTGCGAAAAATTCAAAATCAAACATCACTTTTCCACTCCATATTATTCACAAGGCAATTGCCAAATAGAAGCTACTAATAAAATCATTTCGAAAATCCTCAAGAAAATAATCAATGACTCTAGTTGTGACTGGCATCTATAGCTAAATCCTGCCTTATGGGCCTACCACACGAGCATCCGCACACCAAGAGGTGCCACCCCATTCTCCCTAGTCTACGGATCAGAAGCCATCCTCCCTATCGAGATCAAGCTTCCGTCACTGAGGATATCATTGTAGAACCTCATCACAGATGAGGAGCATAGGGTTACAAGACTAAATGAGTTGGAACTACTAGATGAACGGCATATGGACGCCCTCAATCATCTATAGGTCTATCAGAATCACCTGAAATGGAGCTACAACAAGAAGATCCTGAAACACACCTTCCAAGTCAGTGACCTTGTGCTAAAAGAGAACCAAAAGAACATACCAAACCTGGATAGCAAAGGAAAATTCAAACCCAACTAGCTGGGGCCTTTTTTCATCACAACAAGCTACATGTTAGGGGCATCTCAACTAGCAACACTAGAAGGTGATCCTCTAAAGAGCCTTTCAATGGCTCTCATCTCAAAAAGTTTAATGCCTAAATCTTGCAAGGTATAGAACCAAAAAATACAAAAAAAATCATAAAATGTCCTAAAAAATGGTTACCTTGATGAAAACCTAGCAAATAGGCATCTTGGTGACAACAAAATAAAATCAAAACATCAAAAAATCCAAAAAATCAGAAAAGGATTGAAAATAGTAAAGAAAAAAAAATCGTCCTCTAGTGAAAACCACTTCGGTGGCGCTTTGGACAAGTACCTTGGTGAAAACCTGGCAAACATGCATCAAGTGTAAATAAAGCACTCTCTATCCACCAAGATCTACATGACTCTCTCATCGACTCCATCAGATTCCATTTATCCTCCATACACCCATTCGTTCGCATCCATACCATAGCCTGAGCTAGTGTCCATATCATATTCCACCATAGTACTACTTTGCATATTCCTTAGGTAAGTTTGTCTTGCCTTTATCAAAGTAGTCTATTGCTTAAACACTGGGGGCATGTCCTTGAAATTGGCAGTGGATTGGAGTTGTGTATATCTTTTGTGCTCTTCCAAAATTCGTCAAAAAAAAAAAAACAAAAGAAAAAAAACATTCAAAAAAATTCATCGAAAATCCAAAAACATGTCGAAGTATCAGAAAATCTTCAAAAAAATTCATCATTAAAGTCTTGTAAGTCTTTCACCTTGTCTTAACTACGTTGTCTCTGAGCTTGAACATAGGCAAGGTTGATCTTTGATCATCCCCCGAGACTATTAGGGTCAGTCCGCTAGCTAATGTTCTTCATACTGCTAGCCAAGGCTAAACTACTATGGGGTACCTGATGCTTATGTCCATCGTAGGAAAGCTTCATCCTAGGACATGTAGTGATCATGGTTTTGGTGGGAATGATTTGGGTGATAAGCTATTGATATTCCAAGTTGACCAACTTGCTTGCTCACTGACCTAGACTTGAGACTTTAACGATTAGGTGTTCACATTAGAACCCGTTCAACTTGTTTCTAACTAACTCACCAAAGGGTGAAAGTGACAATTGTTTTATTATGAGTGATGAAAATCACGGGTGAAAGTGAGAAGGAATGGATGCACCATTTTGGTTTTTTTTTCAAATGTTTTGAGGCTCTTTTTGGTAATTTTGAGATGTTTTGCAAATGTTTTTTGTATTTTCACAGATTTATGAATTTATTTTTTTTTGGATTTTGTGTCTTGAAGGCCGATCAAGGATGGCCTTGCCTATGTATAAGCTTAGAGATGACATGGTTTAGACTCCAGTTGACTTGACTGCTAATGAGATAGATGGGCAAACAAATTGTCATTGCGACGAATGCCTAAAATCCTAAAATGTGAAAAAGATGGACAAATGAATGCCCCTGTGATGGATGCCTAACTAGATGGATAGATGGATGTCATTGCAACGAACGCCTAAGGATTGACCCTAATTGTCTCAGGGGATGATCAAAGATCAACCTTTCCTACATTCAAGCTCAAAGACGACGTAGTTCAGCAAGGTGAAAGACTAACAAGACTAAATAATGAATTCTTTAAATATTTTCTGATATTTAGACATGTTTTTGGATTTTTGAATTATTTGGAAGTTTTTGGATTTTTGATGAATTTTTTGAATGTTTTTGAGTTCTTTTATTTTCTGATGTTTTTGAGTTTTTCACGAGTTTTTTGAATGTTTTTGAATTTTTCGCATGATTTTGACAATTGGATATGCAATGATATCAATGCTCTATTTTGGGATTTTTTTGAAAACCAAGCCTAATGTTGATTGATCAGATTGATGGACTAATTAGTTTGACTAAGTGTGTTAAGTCAAACAAAAGTGATAATGAACTTGTAAACTCTAGGAAGTTGTGTTATCCTAGAGTAAACTTGTACAGAAGAGGATGGTTTTGGATTTGATAATTTGGCTAAGTGTGTTAAGCCAAACAAAGATGATAATGAACTTTTAAACCCAAGAAATTTGTGTTATCCTAGAGTAAACTCGTGCACAAGATGATAATTTGACTAAGAGTGTTAAGTCAAACAAGGTGATAATTGATTGGATTCGATTGATCAAGATTGATGAAGCTTGTTTTGGAACAAAATTGCTTTGATGATTTAATGCGACGTTGACGCACAAGTTAGATGCAACTGATATTGATTATTCAAATTGATGTTCGACAAAAGATAAAGCTTGATAAGGAACGTTCTCTTGCTGTTAAAATATGCCATGGGCTAGTGATTTGGATTTTTTTTTTTTTTGCTCGCAAATTGTTTGGCCAATTTGATTTCGCATTTGCCAATGTTCAGATCGCCACATAAGTTGGATAATGTATATCAAGATTATTCCCGAAGCAAAATGTAAATATTTTCCCCCAGTGTCTAGCAATGTTTGAATGACCATGGGTAGATTCTTGAATAGGTGTATGGATAGATACGGATCATCTTGCGATAAGATAAGGGTGTTTGCATAGGGATTCTCATTTGGATAATGCTTTAGGGCTCAAATAACGATAGGTAGGATGGGACAAATGAAAATTACCAATGTCAAGATGTCTACCATAAGCAAGTTTATGTAAAGTGTGCACCAAAATTTTTCAAGATTGAGATAACTTGGAGTATGGATGCAGATGGATAAACATGGATCTAATAAATGGTTCATGGATGAACAAATGATATGGCTGGAATGTTGGCTTTATTATGGATGCGTTAATATTCTTTCTTCTGAACTGACGCATGTAGATGCTTGATTCTGCACATGATGCATGTTTTCCAGGTTTTCATCATGGTACTTGTCCAAAGCACCAGCGAAGCGGTTTTTGCTAGAGGACAATTTTTTTTCTTTACTATTTTCAATCCTTTTTCTAATTTTTTTGTATTTTTTGAGAGATTTTAAGCTAATGCTAAACCACCTAGTACTGCTGATGTTGATGTTTCTATCCTAATATGCCATCGGTATCCTACTTGAAGAAGTTGCTTTGCCAAGATACATGCACTTGAATTCAACTTTTGAGATTCCTGATCTGCTTTGCTGATACCAGAGTTAACTCTGTCTCTCTATGCATATCGCAATAGAGTGCACCTTCTGGATCCTTATGATGAAGGGTCATTGCCAACACATGGTCAATGTAAGAATTGGATATCATGCATAGAGGTTTGGATGGAGTGTTTCTAGGAATAAAATATGGATGGGTTGATAGTTTGAAACCTTTGACTCTCCAAACTTGGGAAGATGAGCAAAGATGAGTGGATATGGAAGTGTGCATGGAATTAGGACCAACTACTCGATACACTTTGTACATTGCTTGAGAAGTCTAATTTTTCATTTGTGGACTTATTTGATGGATACCTGCCCCCTTTTTATTTTTCCCCATAGTTTCTTTGACTAATGGAGTTTGATAGGGATGGTCTTTCTTTGTATTATTCGGTATCCATATGTATTTGATTTTTCTTTCATGCTTCTTAGCTTCATTTTCCTTGGTAGCATCCTTCATGCTTCAATTCAAGTCTTTATTTTGACATTGGTCCCAATTTGTGGATGGGGTGATGGGTGGATGATGATTCATGGTGTGGCGGGTCATAGTATTGGCATTGGTTTCATCATAAGGATTCTTCATGCTCCCTATGTTGACATTTTCTCAAGATGAAGTTGCCCCCAGTATTGTGGAGGTATCACTGATATTTTTCTATCACTTGATTGTTGAATAACCAAGGCCTTGATGTTTAGGATTACCAAAAATTTGCACTAGTTCTAGGATACATTGTTCATGTAGGCCTAATCCTTTGCCCTAATAATTCATCTACTAAAAAAACTTATTTGCAAGAGGATATTATTTACCTTGGAAATAAGGTGCTAATCCCTTTCTGCTTTGTGGTATATCTTCAAAAGTGACGACTTCTTCATTGATAAAATAGCTTTCCCTTAAAAAAGTGAGTGATCCAATTTTATAAGTGATAGGATCCTCCACATGTGGGATGACTTCTTGATTGATACCTTTGGCTTGATCTTCTAAGATATAAGATTGTGATGCTTTGTCAAGAAGTGTTGATAATTCATTGTGAAATTCTTCCTCGTGATTCATTCTTGATATGCTTTCACATGATTTTTTTGGTTCACAACTTCTGTAGAAGCCTTCTTCATGATTTGTTTCTACTAGGTCTCTAGATTTCTCTATATCTTGATAATATGTACAAATGTTAAGAGTAGGAGACTCTTGTTCTGAATGAAGATCATTTACATGTCCATCCAATGAAAGCATCTCATGGGTAAATGGAGGTATATGTGCTATATGGATATGATCATCATTTGTGACATCTTGTATAGATAAAAGAGTGCCCATTAGATCATTGTAGTATCTTGGAGATACGAATTCTCAATTTTTAGAACTATTTCCAACATGCTTTGGATCACGTTCTTGACATGGCTTAATTTCAAACAATGTATTGCTTATAGTGGGTTCTTGGACATAGTTCTTAGGCATGGAAAGTGGCCCAATATACTTTTGATCTTTGAGGATTCTTTCACTATCTGTAATCATGAGGTCGAGGGATGTCAATATGTCACTGGAAGGGCCATTGCTAGACTTTGATGGAAGATGTTGATCATGCTTCGGAATAAGTTCTTGAGATATCATGCCAATGGGATCAAATGATTCCAAAACTACTTGAAATAGATCATTAAAAAGTGGCTCTTGATGTATGTTGAGTTGATCATCAGATGGGGTAGAAACATCTTCAATGTGCTCATTGATAGATTGATTTTGATCATTGTCCTTAGCCGTTATGGTGGAGAGATTGTCAATGTCTTCAACCAAAAGACCAAGTGATGTTGAAATTTCTTGAATTGGATCATTGTTGGGCATTGTTGGCGAGTTTTGATCATGATTGAAAAGTGTCTTTTGATGTGTGTTGATTTGATCGTTGATTGAGGTGGAAACATCTTCAAGGTGCTTATTGATAGATTGATCTTGATTTTTTATTTCAACAATTGTTGTGGGAATTTTTTGCAAGTTTTGTTGAAAGAGTAATGCCTATGTTTTCTATTGAGCCAACAACGCCTATTGTTGGTCCTGTTCTTGTGTTTTTTGCACAAACAACACTTGTTGTTGGTCGTATTTCTATTATAATTGGTAGTCTTGCAAGGCTTGTTGATACGCTTCTTATTGTGCTTGCAATTGAGCTTGGTATTGTTCTTGCGCTTGTGCTTGTTGAGCTTGGAATTGCACTCATGCTTGAGTGTGTGCTTGTTGGATTGCTTGTGCCATCTAAGTGGCATGTGTGGCTTGCACAACTTGTGCAGCTTGTTTGTTTTGGAGCACCTTTTTGTGGGAAGCCTCTTGAGTGGTTTGCAACATGACGGAGAATGAATTTTCCATGTTGTATTTTTGTGGTGGTGGTGGTGGGTTGGGGATGGTGTTGATTGTTGGGATTTCTTGGATGGTTGCCACCTGTTGTTGCGAATTGATGAGAATTTTGAGTTTAGAAATTTTGTTTCGCAAGATTTGACTTTGACATTCTTCATATGGTTGACTCATTTTTTTAGCAAATATCTTTGGAATACATCTGTTGTAAGAGGGGTTGGATGGAACACTCACTGTTCCATGCTCCAGGTCTCACCTTAGCAATTCCCTTTGGTGGCTCTCTCCACCAACTCAACCTATAGGTCCTATCTCAAATGTAGCTACCCCTGGTTCTACCAGCCATCCCCACTTCCATCCATGCCACACATCACAACCAAAACTTGGTGCTTAATCTTTGTTTCTCCCTTGACCCTTAATCATCCCTAAAGGCCAAACACACACAACACTCAACTAGATACTTGAAGTGGTGTAGAGATGTGATATCATGCTTTCTAGCATCCTATTAGGTTTTTTGAACAACCATTAGACTCCATTTCTCCATCGCTCCCTCCAAACCCTCACTTAGTGTTACAAAGGCTACAAGCCTAGAGCCCCTTTTAGCCCTCCTAACCTGAGAAAGGTGGATGTTTCTCAAAACTTTCCCAAAGAACCCCAAACCTACCATATGTTTTCATGGTCCTCATACCAACCTCTTCAATATTTCCAAGGTCTTATGCCTTTTCTTTCCATACATAGGTGTCTTCACCAATTTAGCAAATGTAGGGTTTCTCTTGTCATTTCTTGGATACCCGGTTGGACTGTCAAAGAGTTCTTCCACCAAATTGATTGATGTAACCTCTTACTAGATGCTAGACCTCTATAGGGCCTTCCTCCACCTTTCTACCATGATAATTTTCATGGAGAGGTCTCCCCTACAAGTTAAGTGATTTTCACCTCTAGACTTTCCTTGTCGGGCACTGTTTAGCTCGCCTAGGAAAGGTCTTCTTTCATGCTTGTTTGACTCCTACTGACTCCTAACACTACTAAAAGTATAGCCATGGAGCCTAGCCACTATTTCCAAGAGCCCATACATTAGGTACAAGGGGAAGGTGGTCTAGGTCTCCATTTATTGCAGCTTGCCAGGCGGAATAACCAAAAATAAGAACTTAGAGAATAGGAAACAACAACTTGAACGATGAAACAACTAGCTATTGACCAAAAAACACTTTGATAATAGATACACTACATTCCACACGTATGCCAATACTTGGTTAAGCCATTAATACACTGCTAAGAACACAAACATAGAAAATTAACCAATTACTCCTACTATTCTTATTTCTCCTTCATGAAAAATTGAAATTTACAAAACTTCAAATGCCTTTCAACCTTTCACACAAGTCGAGGAAATCCTTAAATATGTTTCCCAAGGTGGTTACCCTTCCCTTGGTTGGACATAACCACCACGTTTGGCCAAAATTGCTCCAAGCAACATTTTGGGCTTTATTTCCAATTATTTGAACTTCCCAACCATGAGTGTCTAAACTCACAACTCTTCCACTCGTGATAGCTCCTGACCAAGATACTTTTAAATCTCTCCCACAAGTTCAATGTTCAACATGAGCTTATCACATTAAAAAAAAAGTTCACAAATCTTACCTATTCCTAGTGTTTCCTAGGTGTTCTTCTAGGTGTTTCTCCTAGGTGCTCCTGCACCATTCTCCCCCTCCGTGCCAAACACTAAGGAGTAGAAGGAGAGATCAATGACATGTCAATTCCAAGCTTCTGGAACTGATCTTCTTGAACCCATGTAGCTTTTGATTCATGCTTATTCTTCCAATTAATAGGGTGTTGCATGTACACCTTGTGTCTTGTAGACTTTTGCACCCTGGACTCCAAGATCCTTTCAGCTTGATGCTTGTCTTGAGTAGGTAGGGGTATGTTGTTGATTTCCTTGAAGATATCTTGACCATTATGATCCATCCCTTTGACTAATCCCTTATATTTGATCAAGTCAGCTATATGGAAAACTGGTGAGATTCCTAAGTCAGCAGGTAGCTCAACCTTGTATGCATTTTTTCCATACTTGGTCAATATCTTGCATGGTCCTACCCTTTTCATCTGTAGCTTGGTTGACACTCCCTTCTACAACCTAGATTTGTTGAGGTGAACCATGACATACTCACCCACTGCAAATTGCACATCCTTCCTTGACAAATCTACCTTCTCCTTCAAATTTTGTGTAGCTTCGATGATTTTCTTCTTCACCTACTCTTGAATCTCTTTCATGGTCTGACTGAAGTCTTCAACATGTCCACTCCTATTCTCCATGGTTCCTAGATCTTGGAGCTAACAAATTCCTCTTGGGTGCATCCCATACACAACCTCAAAAGGACTCTTTCGTGTGGTCTGGTTGTTTTATCATTATAGGCATACTCAGCTTGTGAGATGACCATATCCCATGTCTGTCCATATTCCTTTGTTAGGAACCTAATAAGATTACCCAACACCCTATTAACCACCTCTGTTTGACCATTGGTCTGAGGATGGTAAGCTGATCCAAATGATAGGTTGGTACCCAATCTATTCCATAGAGTTTTCCAAAAATGACTCATGAACTTGACATCCATGTCTGAAACAATGCTTAAAGGTAATCCATGAATCCTTCCAACCTCCTTAAAGAAAAGATGAGCTATGTAGCTAGCATCATGAGTAGTTTTGCAAGGAATAAAGTGACTCATTTTGCTAAATCTGTCCACCACTACATACACATTGTCAAAACCAGACTTGGTCTTAGGGAGTCCTACCACAAAATCCATGCTCACACACTCCCATGGTCTATTAGGAATGGGTAGGGGTTGATAAAGACCAATATTGCTAGCTCCTCCCTTAGCTTTCATACATACAACACATTGTTCCACATACTTTGTAACATCTCTTGCCAACTTAGGCCAATAGTAAAACCTTTGTACTAGTTCCAAAGTCTTGTTGATGCAAAAATGTCCACTAAGACTGCCATTATGCTTCTCTTGAATGAGGTTTTCTCTCATTGACCCTCTTGGAACACATAACTGATTCCCTCTAAAAAATAAACCACTTTGCAATGTATACTCAACATATTGACTATGAAAATGATTCTCAAAATCTAAACATACCTTATAAGCTTCTGAGAAATCTTCATCCTCTCCATAGAGATCTTTAAAGCTTTCAATCCATATGCTCTTCACTTGTATCTCTTGTACTTTCAACAACCTCCTGCTCAATGCATCTGCTACCTTATTCATCTACCCTTTCTTGTTCTTGATGGTGAAGGTAAAAGCTTGGATGTATTCCATCCATTTCAAATGCCTATTACTCAACTTCTCTTGAGTGTTGATATAGTTGAGTGCTTGATTGTCTGTAAAAACTAAAAACTCCTTGGGTAGAAGGTAATGTCTCCACTTCCTAAGTGACTAAACCAAAGCATAAAGTTCTAAGTCATAAGTTGAATACTTCTTCTTTGCTTCATTGAGCTTCTCACTAAAGAATGCTATAGGTCTACCCTCTTGACTTAACACTCCTCCAACTGCCACTCCACTAGCATCACATTCCACAGTGAACAACTTGTCAAAGCTAGGTAATAAAAGAATAGGTTGAGTTTCCACCTCTTGTTTTAGTTTCTCAAACCCTTTCTCAGCTTCTTGTGTCCACTTAAACTTGGTTTTCAAACCACCTTTTATTGTATCTAGGACCGGTGCACAAATACCACTAAAATTCCTTATAAATTTTCTATAGAATTGAGCCAATCCATGGAAACTTCTTACCTCAGTCCCTGTGGTTGGTGTAGGCTAATTTATGATTGCCTCCACCTTACTTGGATCCATCTTCAAAGATCCCTTAGACACTACAAATCCCAAATATACAAGCTCTTGTTTAAAGAACTCACACTTCTCTAGATTGATTTCCAACTTCTCCTCTTGCAACCTTCTAAGAACCAATTCCACATGTCGCAAATGCTCTTCTATTCACTTACTGAATATGAGGATGTCATCAAGGTATACCACCACAAATACTCCTCTGAAATCCTTGAGCACTTCATTTATGAGCCTCATGAATGTGCTAGGGGCATTGGAGAGACCAAATGGCATCACTCTCCATTCATATAACCCATCATTTGTCTTAATTTCTATCTTCCATTCATAACCATCCTTAATTCTAATCTAATGGTATCCACTCTTGAGATCCAACTTGGTGTAATATTGAGCTCCTCCAAGACAATCCATTAGATCCTCAATTCTAGGAATAGGGAACCTATACCTAATTGTGATCCTATTTATTGCTCTAGAATCAGTACATAACCTCCGTTTGCCTCCTTTCTTGGTTGCCAAAACTACTGGTACTGCACATGGGCTGATGCTCTTTTGAATCAATTTTTGATCCAATAACTCTTGCACTTGTTTGGCCACTTCCAAATTCTGATCTGGTGTAAGCTTATATGCTGCTTTGTTAGGTAATGATGCTCCAGGTATGAATTCAATTTGATGACTAAAGCTCTTTTAGAAGGTAAATTTGTAGGTGTGCCATCACTTACTATGTCTTTGTACTTCTCAAGTAAATTCTGGACTGCTCTGGGTATGACTGGCTTTTCAGTCTTATCTTCCTCTTTGGATTGCAATAGAGCTACATATCCTTCTCCACCTTCATGTAGGGTGTTGAGGAACTCTTTTCCACTACTTAGTAGCACACTTGGTTTCTTTGACTGTCCTTCATCCTCCTCTGATAGTGACTGCAACTTAAAAGTCCTCCCATCCTTCTTAAATGAGATTGTATTCTCCTTTCCATCATACATGGCACTCCTATCATATTGCCATGGTCTGCCCAATAGTAGATGACATGCATCCATGGGTAAAACATCACAAAATAACTTGTCCTTGTACCCTCCAATGAAAAACTCCACCGTTACTTGCTCATTCACCAAAACACTTTGCCCTTTGTTAAG
>VCHN02000398.1:20236-40266 GCA_007115665.2 Sequoiadendron giganteum | reverse complement strand
CACCTCTCCTAAGCTCCACGCCACCCTGTGTTTATTTTGAAACGAGCTACATTGAATTCTCCCAGTGCCTCGCTCTTCTTGCCATGTTTTCAGCCTTTCATTTTTCCAAGTAAACATTCCTTCTTCACTTGCTCACCGGTACCTGCTTGTTTTTTCGTCTGCAACCTTCATCGTCTCACCACAACCTACAATGCTCGAAGACCATATCGTGTTTGGGTAGAAGCCGATACAGAGACAAGTAGATGCCAGTTACCGAACGTCGCCAACAACTCCACTTCCACCATGCAAGCAATGAACGGGTTCCTCGCTACCATGAATGGGTTCCTCACCACCATGAAGGTCACCACAAGTAATGAAGGGGTTCATCGCATGTTCAACCCAGGTGAGCTTTCTCACTAAGACTGGCCATTATTCTTCTGTTTGTGTTTGGTTTGCAATTTCACTTTGTTTTATTGCTTTTTTGGTGTTGCAGATTTCGTTTATTTTGTTGAAGTTTAGTGTTTATGAACACTGCACTATTTGTGTTCATAAACACACTAAATCTTTGGAAATTAATCTTCTATTCAAGCATCACTCTATTTATATTAAATATATTAATGCAGTTGGTTGTTTTATTCTTTCGACATGTAATAATGTTCGCTGTTTATATGGGTTTTGCTCTGTAGGGTTTATATTGCAAATATTACGCTCATATTTACCTCATTTCTCTTTCAGTAGGGTTTATTTTGAGAATATAGCATGCATAGTTTAGCATTTATGTTTCGGTAGGGTTTATTTTGCAAATTTTACAGTCATAGTTTAGGGTTATCCTATTCTCATAGGATTTGCATTGACATTGACTTTGCATATCGTATTCTCATACGTTTTGTATTATCATTGACTTTGCTTACCATAATCTCATAAGTTTTGCATTATCATTCACTCAGCTTACCATAATCTCATAGGTTCTACATTATCATTCACTCTGCTTATCGTTTTCTCATAGGTTCTGCATTATCATTCACTTTGCTTATTGTATTCTCATATGTTCTGCATTATCATTGACTCTGCTTAGCATAATCTCTAAGGTTCTGCATTATCATTCACTTTGCTTATCATTTTCTCATAGGTTCTGCATTGTCATTCACTCTTCTTTTCGTATTCTCATACGTTCTGCATTACCATTGACTCTGCTTACTATAATCTCACGGGTTTTGCATTATCAGTCACTCTGCTTATCGTTTTCTCATAGGTTATGCATTATCATTCACTCTACTTCTCGTATTCTCATATGTTCTGCATTATCATTGAATATTTCTTGAACTTAGAATGCTTGGGAGCATATAATTCTTGAAAAATTGTGGAAACTATAGTAGCATTGCTTAAGAAAAAATAGTGATTAATCATAAATCGGTGATTTCTGTGTAATTTTCCAAGTTTTTCAAAAAGTTTGGTTTGTGTAATCATAAATCGGTGTTTTCTAAGCTTTTCCTTAGGAGTTGCACTTCTCTTTTTGGAGTGAGCTTTTCCTTGGGAATTGCACTTCTTGAAGAGTGAGCTATCATCTTCTCTATGTGTATGTGTATGTTTATTTCTATGTGACTATGTCTATGTCTATGTGACTATGTCTATGTGTATGTCTATGTGACTATGTCTGTGTATGTGTATGTGTATGTGTATGTGTATGTCTATGACTATGACTATGACTATGTCTATGTGTATGTCTATGTGTATGTGTATGACTATGTGTATGTGTATGTGTATGTTTTTGTCTATGTCCATGTCTATGTTTATGTGAGAATGTGTATGTCCATGTCTATGTCTATGTCTATGTCTATGTCTATGTGAATGTGTATGTCCATGTCTATGTCTATGTATATGTCTATGTGTATGTGACTATGTGTATGTGTATGTGTATGTGTATGTGTATGTCTATGTCTATGTGTATGTCATTGCTATTTCCACCTTTGTCAAACCTCCACCATATGCAATACTTGCAATGGAACACTTCAAGAACTCCATTGAATTGCAAGTCAATGTATCAGTTTTATCAGAAAGTATAGTGTCAACTTGCCCAAGTTCCTCATTTAAATTGGATGTTTGAGCTCATGCAGGCTTGTCAGTTTCTTCATCATACATGTTTTGGTCTTCATTGATAAATCTATATTGATACTTTCTTATGCTCATATAATGGGTATAAACATTACAAAACTGTTGTTATATCAGCATTGCAATGATGTGGTTGTTCAGATTTGATTTTTAAAATAGTTTCACTTATTCATAGAACATATTGCTATACAAGTTTTTGAAGAATTTGATAAGAATTTACCATCAACAACTCATTAGTCATTAGTGTCATCATGTGGCAGTACATAATGAGTAGATCCAAATTGCCAATAAGAATATTCAGTAGGAAAAAAATCATCTAAAAACAACAAATAAAGGTGCATACAAACCCTGGACTGTAATTGGTAATTTGAACTTTCAGCTCATTTGTAATGAATTTTGATTTTCAGCTACTATTATCATTTATAGTCAAATGACTGTATTTTGATTTATGGTTTTACAATAGGCATTGCTTAATTTTGTAGCTCATAAATTTTTGTTATCATTGATCAGCCACCTCCCAAACAAAAACAAATAGAGGAGAGAAACAATAAAAATCCTATAATATTAACATCCTATGATGCCGAAATCATAGCCAAAATGCACTCAACATAGCTAAGCTAAGTAGACCTGTTATAATTGAAAGAAGCAAGAGTAAGTGATAACAACTTAAAAGTAATCAATACAAGCTACATAAAAATATTAATATTTGAGTTCACATAAATATAGGAGATAAAAGAAAAGTATACATATTTTTTGTGAAAGAATGTTAAATGGGAGTTTAAAATTGATCCTCCACCTCCCAAACAAAAACAAATAGAGGAGAGAAACACTTGAAAACCAAAAAGATTGGTGTCTCAATACATCTAGACAACTATCTTACTAAGGCTTAGTAACTATTCTCCATAGGAAGTAAATTGGGGAAAAAAAGAGATGATGTCTACACCAACTAGACATACATAGGACCACAAAGCCCCAATAAACCATAAGGGCCACTAGAGATTCATTAAAGAAGGATATGATCCCATAGCATATAGGTCTCAATTCTCATATGTGTTAGAAATAAAAGCTATGAAGAGGATCCTATCTATAGTTTTTTCCTTATAATATTATTTCTACATTGTCCTTTTAGTATCCATTTCATTTTTCCTCTTCAGTGGAACTATTGTTCTCCCATCTATATGTTTGTTTAACATTCTTATTATTCTAATTTATAGCAAGAATGAACATCATTTATACATGATTGAAATATATTTTATCCATTGAATCAAACTCATCCTTATTCATGCCTTGGGTATCCCAATTTAGATTCAACATTATAACATGTCTTAATGATAGTCTCATCCAATCTCTTATTCTCACCTAAAATTCATTATCAAAATCAACCAACTAATCCTCTAGCTCAGGTACATAGTGAAAATCCTATCTCAACTACAAAAAACAAGAAACTATTTGATGTCAAAGGGGAGGGTATGTGCAGGATCATGATGGGCCAAAAAGTAGCAATATGTAAGTGATATGATGACCATGTGGCTGACAATTTTTTTTTTACCCAAAATTGATGAAACGAAAAGGGTTTTTAAAGGAGATTATCAGCTTTCCACCAATATAAATTTAGCTTTACTTTGAATTTAATAAATAATTATTATTCATTTTCTATTTGAATTACGACTAAAGTCCTGATTGATAGGATGATTGAAAAACATCTATAGATTTCAAACGGTATCACATTTTTTGAATCCAAAACATGTGCCACATTCTATGCTTCACATAATATAGGATTAAAAAAAAAAGAATTGAATTTCATGAAGTTTTTACCAAGTTAAGGTGGTCAGACATACGATTTTTTATATTTTTAAAAATTTGTAATAAAAAATTCATAATTAATTATTTACTTGGAAAAAAATTACAATAAAATATGCATCACATCGACACATGAGTCCTCTACTTATTTCTAAATTATTATCATTTTATTGTGATTAGGGTGGTTAGACAGACACCTACTTCTTATTTTTTCCTTGAAATTTAAGTACTACTGCATTGAAATTTCAAATTTTCACCAAATAGTTTTTTTTTTTTTTAAATAAACCTAGTAGTTTAGAAACTAAATTCAATTTTCTACAGATTCTATTCTTACATATTTTTTAAATAATATAGATAACTTATTCAAAGTTTTACGTCAAGTTGTCTAACTCTAATTTTTCTGAATTTTATTGCCACTTAAGGGACTGTTTTTTCCATGATGATCCTGCACATACTCGGGAAGCAAAACTCAAATAATTTTCTAGCTTATATTACATCATATCTCTTTTCAATATGTTTTGCATTATCATTCACTCTGCTTATTGTAATCTCACAGGTTATGCATTATCATTCACTCTCCTTATTGTTTTCTCATAGGTTTTGCATTATCATTGATTCTGATTTTCGTATTCTCATAGGTTCTGCATTATCATTGACTCTCCTTATCATATTATCATAGGTTATTATCATTGAGTTAGGTTGTGTTCTCTATTTCATTAACAAAAAAAAATGTGGGTTAATCTTTTTTTAGGTTTTGCTTCATCTTTTCAGTCACTTAATAAATTGATGTTGTTTATGTGCCATAGATAAATATGTTGGTGTTATTTATTTTGGGTTATGCTCCATCAATTTTATATCTGATTTATGTTTGATGTGATCAAGCCTATATATGGATGAAATTAAGCTTGCGTTGTGGAGGACCGGCATATAGGTGTGGGCCCCAACGAGTGCATGTCCCATCGCACATTAGGGCCCCCGCTTACGTATTAGGGGAGAGGAGCCGATACGTACGCCCCCAAAATCACACAGTCCACATGGTAGGCCACGTGGACCAATAACATTTTAAAAAAAAACCCATATACTTCAATAAATCTGTAATGCAAATGTTTCTATCTTTTCTTAGGTGCCATTGTTTATTTTGGGGGTGTTATCTTTTGCGTAGGTTATTTTCCATCATATCAGTCGTCCAATTATTGTACCTTAATTTTGTGTCTTGGAAATATATGGGGGTGTTCTATTTTTTTTAGGTTCTACTTCATCAACATAGACATAGACAAATACATAGACAAATACATAGACATAGACATATACATAGATATAGACATATACATAGACATATAGATAGACATATACATACACATATACATACACATATGTATGTGTATATGAGATATTAAATGCACACATAATTATAATTATTTTGAAACAAAATAATTACACGCTGCTAGCCAAACATGATGAAGTGTATTCAACTTGTATATGCTTAAGGTCTTTGCATCTTACTTATATATATATGCATATGTATAGACATATTCATATACATATATACATATGTTTATGTTTATGTATATGTATATACATATGTATATGTATATGAATATGTCTATATATTTATGTATATGTATATGTGTATATACATATACATATACATATACTACTTTCATGACATACTACATATTTTTCGAGCCAACCTGCATCCAATGCTCATAATGCCTCACACATTTGTCAACTTTACAGCCTTTCATTCTAGCAACTTCTCATTTTATCTTCATAATGATGGCAATGTTTGTGTGTATATGTGTATGTGTATGTGTTTCTGTATGTCTATGTCTATGTCTGCGTGTATGTGTATGTGTATGTATATCTATGTAAATCTGTATGTATATGTAAATATGTCTATGTCTATGTCTATGTCTATGTCTATGTTTATGTGTATGTGTATGTGTATGTGTATGTGTATGTCTATATTTATGTCTATATGTAAATGTGTATGTGTGAATGTGTATGTCTATATGTAAATGTGTGTGTGTGTGTAGATGTGTGAAGAGGTCTTAAGTGGACAACCTTGCCACGTCTACTTCTCTCAGTCAACCACCCTAACAATCCACTGCATCGCATTTATCACTCGCTGCCCCTTCCTATACTTCTCTGCAGTCGTGTTTAATTCACTTATGTCTATGTCTATGTCTATGTGTATGTATATGTCTATGTGTATGCTTCATTAATTCAGACTTGCAACAATTGTATCTTTTTTATGTGCCATTGATTAATTTGACGGTGTCCTCAACTTTATATGATGTGCACCTATATGCCAGTCCTCCACAACATCAAAAAAAATTCATCCATAGATAGGCTTGATCACATCAAACATAAATCAGATATAAAATGCACACAAGTTAGCATTAATTTAAACAAGGTGCCAAGTCAACAACTTTGAAACCCATCTGACCCATCTTTGACCGACTGGTGACCCCATTACAAGAATGTTTCCCATCGTAGCATAACCAAACCAACACGCAAATGCATTCGCCTGTCCCATCTACCATGAGATATACAACACGTATCAGCTTCAATCTATCCCATTTTTCCAAGTAGGGTGCACACGTATTGGAGCCAAATGCAAATATCCCATCGGCATCCATTTAACACTTTTGTAAGGCCGCCATTATTCAAAACAAAAACATGGAAACAATTTCAAACAATCCACCAAACCAATCGAGTCAAGAATTAAGGCTGAAATCAATCAAATCTCCAATTCATATGAAACATAAGTCAAATTCAGAAGAGGAAAAAAATTTATTTCACCACACTAAACAACCATCAATCAGATTCAAATAATTCCCAATTCAAATAGCCATGAAAACCTTCAAGTATTCACATGTATTACCATAGATCAATATTGAGCACTAAAGCTTTCTTACAACATGTATTTAGGGGACCTGGTTTTCCCAAGGCCTTTCATGCTTGCCTATGAAGCACTTCACATAGATTACCATAGCTTTATATTTGAATGACTTAGGGGACTTGGTTTTGTGAAAGCTTGTCATGGTTCCCTATGCAACACTTCACAATTCAAATGGAGTTATGGACCCATCTAGCATAGGTTGCCATCAAATGAGCATTCATAAAATCAAGTCTCCCTAAAACATGTCTCTATTGCTTAGTTGATTGAATTGATGAAGCATAACCTATATGTATATTTGTATGTCTATGTTTTATGTATATACATGTGTGGCCTATGTAGCACTTTACATAGATTACCATAGCTTTGTATTTGAATGACTTAGGGGACTTGGTTTTGTGAAGGCTTGTCATGGTTCCCTATGCAACACTTCACAATTCGAATGGAGTTGTGGACCCGTGCAGCATAGGTTGCCATCAAACGAGCATTCGCAAAATCAAGTCTCCCTAAAACATGTCTCTATTGCTTAGTTGATTGAATTGATGAAGCAAAAACATATGTATATTTGTAAGTCTATGTTTTATGTATATACATGTGTGGCCTATGTAGCACTTCACATAGATTATCATAGCTTTGTATTTGAATGACTTAGGGGACTTAGTTTTGTGAAGGCTTGTCATGGTTACCTATGCAACACTTCACAATTCGAATGGAGTTGTGGACCCATGCAGCATAGGTTGCCATCACCTATGAAAAATTTAACACCCCCAAATTCATCAATGGGACCTAAAAAAGATAGAATAGTTGCACGACTTAATTGTATATGAATATGTATATGTGTATGTGTATGTGTATGTATATTGGTATGTATATGTATATGTGTATGTGTATGTATTCATATGTGTATGTGTATTTATATTGGTATGTATATGTATATGTGTATGTGTATGTCTATGTATATTGGTATGTATATGTATATGTGTATGTGTATGTGTATGTCTATGCATATTGGTATGTATATGTATGTGTATACATATGCATATGTATATGTATATAGATATGTATATGTAACTTACATATACATATACATATCTATATACATATGCATATGTATATGTATATGTATATGTATATCTATACATATGCATATGTATATATATATGTACATGTATGCATATAAATATGTATATGTATATGTATATCTATATACATATGCATATGTATATGTATATGTATATGGAACTCGTTAATGGCGGCGAGGAACCTGTCTGTTGCTTGCATGGCGGAAGTGGAGCTACTGGTGACGTTCGGTAACTAGCGTCTACCCATCTTCGTATCGGCTTCTACCCAAACACGATATGGTCTCTGAGCATTGCAGGTTGTGGTGAGACGGTGAAGGTTGCAGACAACGAAACGAGCAGGTACCGGCTAGCAAGTGAAGATGGAATGTTTACTTGCTAAAATGGAAGGCTGAAAACATGGCGAGAAGAGCGAGGCACTGGGGAGCATTCAATGCAGGTTGGCTCAGAAAATATGTATGTATATGTGTATACATATACATACATATACATATGTATATGTATATAGATACGTATATACATACATATATGTATATGTATGTGTATGTAGATACGTATATGCATATACATATACATATACATATACATATGTATATGTATATATGTATATGTATATGTATATAGATATGTATATGCATATACATATGTATATGCATATATTTCTATGTATATGGATATGTATATATATACATATGTATATGTATATGTATGCATATACATATGCATATGTATATGCATACATGTCTATGTATATGGATATGTATATGGATAGGTTGGTTGGAATAAAATTGTGGGGTTGCGTGGAGCTTAGGAGAGGTGACAACATTTAATTTAGACAGTAGATAGGAATAGAAAGTGGCGGCGAGTGATAAATGCTCAGTAGTGGATTTTTAGGGTGGCAGACTGGGAGGAGTTGACGTGACAAGGTTGTCACCTTCGAACGTCGAGCCACATAGGTAGTGGCACCCGAGGTGCGTCTGTATCGGTCGATGGGTCTTTTTTTCATTTTTTTCCAGGCGTGGACAAAGTTGGACCTTCCATGTGGAAAAATATTTGGAAAAAGGAATAGAAAATGACAAAATGTCAATGAAGAAGCAAACATTTGAAATGAAAACAATGACACATTACAAATTACATAGAACACACATTGCAATATGATCATAATACATTGCAAATCAAAACAAAAATGATGCATCTGTAATTCTCATATGTTTAAAAATGTCAACGAAGAAGCATACATTGCAAATCAAAACAATAACACAAATTGCAAATTGCATACAACACTTTTTCGAATCTGATCAGATTACTTCACAAAATAAAACAATAACGGTCAATCTGTACTTATCAAAAAATTACAACTGTCTACAATTTCAGTGCATTTGTAAATATCAATACTTCTAAAGTCTACAAAAATAGCATTTGTTATCTAGCTGTTGCTGTTGTGAAAAGGATCTCGGTTGGTTGGGGTGCCAATTGCCATGTTCTTGTCCCCTTCTAGTCGACGGGGATTGTTGAATACATGAGTGGGACTTGGAGTGCTAAATTGGGTGCAAGTGACATGTGTTGGGGGCGGTGGTGAAGACATTTGTGCATCCCGAGTGCCAAATTGATATGGATATTGACTGCCCCTGAAGTAAGATTGGAGAGGCCGAAATAATTCATTGATGTGGAGAACTAAGGGATATTAATGTTGAGAATATCACAGAAGACTCCATTACTTTGAGACAATGGATTATAAGTGTTACTTAACCACCTCTCTCTCTGTAAAGCCCTTTGTGCCTCAATCTCTTTTTTCCTTCGGTCTTGTTCCTTGTGAAGCCTCTCTTGCTCCTTTTTCACATCTCTATCCTTTTTTTGTTGTAATTTTTGTTGCTCTTTATCTTTTCGAAGTATGTCCTTCTCAATTCTAGCATTCTCCTTCAACTCCGCTACCACAATTCTTGCTTCCCTTTTCTCTGCATTCTATTGTCTCTTTCTTTCTTTTATCTCCTCCACCTCTTTCTTCCTTTGCTCTTGCTCCATTAATAGCCTCATGTAGTCATCTGTTGTCAACAATTGAGACTTTCTATTGATCCAAATTGCACCTGCTTTGTATTTCATTTGACGGACAGTGTGCACAGGCAACTTGAGGAACTTGCTGATGTGTGGAATTGTTTGTGTTTCTTGTGTCCCATTTGACTATGTGCCAATGATCTCCTCGACTACTTGTGAGCCCTATGGTACATCTTCATTGGCTTGTAAATCTGAATTGCAAGAAGGAGCATAGTAATGGACAACTTGAGAAAGGTCAATTTGTAGTGGTGGTGATGGAAAAGTATAGGTATCTTGTTGTTCTCAGACTTCCAAATCAATGCCCAAGTTCATTGCTCCCTCAACCAACCAAGATGGTTGGCTTCATTGTGATGGAAGATCTAAACTTTCACAGAATTGATCAACAACCCTGTCCACCATGGGAGGGGTGTGTTCATTAACCACCACTTGTGCAACTGATTCGGCAGGACATGTATGAGGTGAGTGTTGTGTTTCTGTTGCAGGTTGCATGTGTCCATCTGGAAGAGTGGACTGCAATACTGTGACATCATCACTTGACACACCAAGTCCAAAAAGGCTGAGAATTTTTTCAACTGCATCAACATCCTCGTTGACCACAAATGTCTCACTGGGATGCATTTTGTTGACAAGTGCATCAGGATTTAGCGGCCATATACCAGTCCTTTTAAACCCAGCATTGATGTTGTCAACTGTCAAAGCTGTTTTCATTGCTTTGTTACCTAACATTGCAAGTTCTCTCCTCCTCACTTCAATGTTTGGAAACCTTGACAAAAATTATGCACATTCTAATTTGAAGTAAGCTTTGAAAGGTGCAAACACACTCACATCCAATGACTGTAGCTTATGTGATGTGTGTGATGGAAATGTTAACAAATCTATACCGATATCTCTTGCTTCCTGGATGGTTTCAAGTGCTACGTGGCTTCCATGGCCATCAAAGATCATCAAGGCCCTATTCGTGGGTGAGACACCACCTGGAATCGAGGTTTTGAAGTGGGTCAACCAATCTATGAACAATTCTTTGGTCATCCATCCATCTGGATGGGCTGCTAGGCAAGCACTTGGTTCACAATCTATGATGTAATTATCTATGTTCACACTCCCCTTGAACAATTAGAATCTTGGAATGCTCTGCCCGACAGCATTGACACAACATAGAATAGTTATCCATTCACAGCTCTTTGCGATATTGTAAGAGACATTCCTGCTACCTTTTCTTGTGAACACCTTCATGGACCCATTTTTGCCTGCTTGGATGCCAGTTTCATCACAATTCCATATGTGATTAGGACCATATGGCATGGCTTTGTATGCTACAAACAGTGTTTTGTAGAATGCATCTACAACATCAGGTCTAAGATTGAATTCCCTATCTTTGTCTAGGCCTTCAGTAGTTCATAATGCGAGTTGAGGATGTCTGTGCTTGAAGCCTGTCCACCAAGACTTCCCTGGGAAGCCATTGGTGAAAGGGTTTGTCCCAATTTGACATATTTGAGCAACCTCAGACTTAAGATTGACTATCTTAAGACCATGACCAATATCATCCATTTGCTCACACCATTCCACAATGAGATTTTATTCCTCTTCTGTGAGGACTGTTGGCGGACCTTTCTTGGAAGTTGTTGTTAGACCCCCTAGCCATTTGGATAGTGTGGCTGTTGGGATTGACCACTTTTTGGAAGCCCCCCTTATCGACATGTCATTCTCTTCAACGTCATAGAGTGCCCTTTTCATGTCATCCTTAGACCACAACTTCTGTATTTGTTTTACCTTCTGCGGTATTTGAGGTGTAGTAACCTCAATTTGCGGTATTTGAGGAGTAGAAATCTCATCTACTTGTGCAACATGATCTATTTCAGGGGGGAATTTGCATCCTCATTTCTCGGCAGGCAACCTTGTTGTGGCTCTTTTCTTTTTTTTATTCCCAGTATAGGACACCACTACATTGCCCTTGGCCATCTACACAGAATAATTAGAATCAAATCAATGGTGCTTGAACAAAAAAACAATCACTTTGTAATGCAGAAAATATGAGAATATGATAAGCAGAGTCGATGATAATGCATAACCTATGAAACATAAATGGTAAACTATGAAATACAAATGATTGAACAGTTATCTATATATGTATGAAGAGAGTGTTGTGATACTTGAACAGAAGAATAATTTGTTTGTGATGCAGAACATATGAGAATATGATAACTAGAGTAAATGATAATGCAGAACCTAGGAAAGATAAATGGTAAACTATGAAACACAAATGCTTTAATAGTTATCTTTATATGTATGAACAGAGTGATGCTTGAACAAAAGAATAATTAGTTTGTGATGCAGAACATATGAGAATATGATAACCAGAGTAAATGATAATGCAGAACCTAGGAAAGATAAATGGTAAACTATGAAACACAAATGCTTTAACAGTTATCTTTATATGTATGAAGAGAGTGATGCTTGAACAGAAGAATAATTAGTTTGTGATGCAGAACATATGAGAATATGATAACCAGAGTAAATGATAATGTAAAACCTAGGAAAGATAAATGGTAAACTATGAAACACAAATGATTTAACATTTATCTTTATATGTATGAAGAGAGTGATGCTTGAACAAAAGATTATTTATTTTGTGTATGTGTTATCTTTTTAGTTTCTTGCATTTCAATTGAGATTATCTTTTGTAACAGGGGTTTGCTATCTTGTGTTATCTATTGTGGAGTGAGCGACATAAGGAAGTAGAGGAGTAAGAAGCACAAAATTATAAACTATGCAAGGGAGTTAGAGTTTAAGAACATCTCATATCTCTTAAGCGTTTACAACATTAACATTCTCATGCACAACAAAGTGAAAACCACACTCATGGTTGAACAATAGAAATCTTACGAATTAAAAAGAGTAAGATTTTAACAAAGCTCACATATATTGTCTATGATGAACTCATTGACAGGCATAAATATTTGTCGATTGATGAAGCAAAAACATATGAAAATGATGAAAAACAAGTCTTCTAGGATTAGAAACTTTAGAGACTGATAATGCAGAAGATATGAGAATAAGACATCCTGAGTGAATGACAATGTAGAAGCTATGAGAATAAGATAACTAGAGTGAATGATAATGCAGAACCTATGAGATTATGCTAAGCAGAGTCAATGATAATGTAGAACCTATGAGAATAATATAACTAGAGTGAATGAAAATGCAAAACCTATGAGAATAAGATAAGCAGAGTGAATGATAATGCAGGACCATTGAAATAGAAATGGTAAACCATGACCAATATTTAACATATAAATGATATGAATAACCTATGAGACTACAATGTGAGACTACGATAAGCAAAGTGAATGATAATGCAGAACCATTGAGACACATGAAAAGCGGAGTGAATGATAATACAGAACCTATCAAATAGAAATGTTAAACTATGAGTGTAATATTTGCAATATAAACCCTACTGAAACAAAAAGGCTAAACTATGACTATAACATTTTCAATATAAACCCTAGGGAAACAGAGATGGTAAACTATGACTATAATATTTGCAATATAAACCCTAGGGAAAGCTTTAAATGGTAAACCATGACTGTATTATTTGCATTATAAACCCTATGGAACACATATGCTAACCTATGACTGCAATATTTGCAATATAAACCCTACCGATACATAAAGAAACACTTGTGACTGTAATATTTGCAATATAAACCCTAGGGAAACATAAACAAAAACCTATGAATGTAATGGGTGTAATGAAGATCAATATGGATGCTAGTAATGGCTATAATGAAGAACAAGTGTGAAAAGGAAAACTTGGTACAATATGGATGCTGGTGCAATCTGAGTTTTGCCTCCCCTTGATGTTAACTCGTTCAATTCTATGCTTGTCACTCCTCCTTTTCTTGTGTCGCTCACTGCAGAATAACTAAATACTTGTTGGTTTTCATGGCTATTTGAATTGGGAATTATTTGAATTTGTTTGATGGTTGTTTGGTGTGGTGAAATAAATTGTTGTCCTCTTTTGAATTTGAGTTATGTTTCGTATGAATTGGAGATTTGATTGATTTCAGCCTTTAATTCTTGACTTGATTGGTTTGGTGGATTGTTTGAAATTGCTTCCATGTTTTTGTTTTGAATAATGCTGGCCTTACAGGAGTGTTAAATGGATGCAGGTGGGATATTTACATTTGGCTCCACTACGTGCACACCCTACTTGGCAAGATGGGATAGACTAAAGTTGATACATGTTGTAGATCTCATGGTAGACGGGATAGGCGAATGCATTTGTGTGTTGGTTTGGTTATGCTACGATGGAAAACATTCTTGTAATGGGTTCGCCAGTCGATCAAAGATGGGTTGGATGGGTTTCAAATTTATTGACTTGGCACCTTGTTTATTTTGTGTAGTTGTGACTAATGTGAAAGTGACGCCTGCATTGGTGTGAAATTTGGGTTTAATAGTTTACGGGGAAGGGTGCATGTCTTAATGTTTGGGTTGTTTAAATTCCATGTCGAAATGGTACTTGTTATATGTCAGATACAATTTGGATACACTTCATCATGTTTGGTTGCCAGCGTGTACTTGTTAAGTTTTTAAATTAATGCTATTAAGTGTGCATTTTATATCTGATTTATGTTTGATGTGATCAAGCCTATCTATGAATGAATTTTTTTTACATTGTGGAGGATCGGCGTATAGCTGTGGGCCCCAACGAGCGCATGTCCCATCGCACGTTAGGGCCCCCGCTTACGTAACGACTCCTCTCCCCCAGTGGAAATTTCAAAACAAATTTGAATGTTGTCCGCCATGAATGTGTGACTTATGTATCGTATTATCTTAGACTTGGTGTCTATTTCCTTTTTAATGAAATATTCCTATTTTTATAAATTATAAATTATAAAAAATCTTTAAAATATACTATATCATAAAAGGAGTGAGTGACATTTCAAAAATCTTATACTTCAATTATATATATATGATTAATATAGATATCTTAAGTGTATTCATATATAAAAAGATGTTAGAGAGATATCATTTTGTTATATTTATATTGAAAATAAAAATTGATACATTTCCATGCCTTTTAATTAAGTACGTTTAAAATATCTAGATGTTAATTTAATTTTTAATGTATTTTCATAAATTTTTAACTAAATCCAAATCTGTCTTTAGCAACACATATTGCATTCTTTCTCTAATTTTAACTACCTTCTTCCTTGTCCAATTGATTGAGAGAAGAGACTATGTTTTAATCATAGTGGTGAAAACAAGGTTCACCAAGTTTAAGTCATCATCCTCTATACCTTCTATATCCCATGGGATATCATAACTTTCCAGATTCTTAATGGTCATTCTTGTTTAATCCTTTTGTTTGAATTTAAAATCATCTACACAATCTTCCCAAAAATATTCCACATGAGCAACAGTTTTGTTTAAAAGATATAAATTATTCTCAACATAATTTTTGTTATCATCATCCTAGATACATAAAAATGCATTATTATTTTGACCAACAACATCTCCACATTCTAAATAAGCACACAATTATTGAGGTCAATGGAGCATCTAATGTTGCATGATCCTTGTTTAACTCTCACTTTTAGCCTAACAGTTGGATTGACCAACAAACATATAACAGATGATCTGGTCCTACTATTTGACTGAACATTAGGAGAGCTAAGCATTTGAGGTTTTCAATGAGAATAAAAATATGTAGAAAAATTGGAACACAAAGTTGTTTCATAGTGAGGGGATGTACCCATCTGCTTGCTTGGACTTGTCTACCCTTGTAATTTGTTTGGAAAATTACCAGAGGAAATGGATAATGGGCTAACTTCAAGCATCACAACTTTGGTTGTGTGGAGTAAAGGGAGAGGATTTGGTCAATAAACCTATTCAAGATTATCCCTCCATAGCTCTGACTTGTCTTGCTTATTTCATTGAGACTAATTTATTAGTTATCAATGGGTTGTTGGCAATATGTGTTGTCATTGATGTCAACTCAAGATTGGTTGTCATTGATGTCAAGTGTGTGTGTGTTGAGGTTTGTATAATACTTTGGATTTAGTTGATGTGTAGAGATATCCTTTGATATGAGTAAAAAATGTAGTATGAGGAAGACTCATGATTAGTCTGATGTCTAAGTATGATGCAAAGGTGGATACACTTGTTCCAATATGTATTTAGCATGCCTACATTGATATTTTACCCATTTTTTGTACTGCACTAAGATATATGTTGCAAAAGTTTTGTTAAGATAACCACATCGTATACTCAAAGACAATGTCATGGTGTTTTGGTTTGCATCCTTCCGCAAAGCAATATTTTATCTCACAGTTCAAAATATAAGATGGTCAAGATATGAAGGTGTTATATTTAATTCATTACACCTTTTGTAGTGAAAGTTTCAAATGACAGTGTTGTGGTGTGTGTTTTGGCAAAGTAAAGTGTTGATGAAGGCCTATTGGAATGCTTCACATTCCTCTGATATGATAGATGTCATCGTGTAGACTTGGATATATGTTCAGAGAGGTATAAGAGCTCTTCCATGAAAGTATCATGTGTTTTTTGTATAAAAATGCAATATCCTAAGTATTGGAGTGTAACAATTTGTTCAAGATGCTCTATTTTTATCAGTTCAATATGTTTCTCTTCTTACGGTGACATATGATGATCAGTTTCTTCAAAATAAGGTTGAAGAGATATTTTGCATACTCTACATTGTTCTCATCTTGGTCCACATAAATTTTTGGTCTCTCCTCGGTGGTGTAAAGTTGTATAATTGGTAGATTTGGTGGTGGTGTCATTGTTTGGGCCGACAGTCTTGTTCCCTTCATCTGTGCTTGGTCCTAATTAATTAATCTTTCTTTGGAGGATGTGTTGAGATTCTTTTTGGTATCTTTATGTTGTTTGTTGATTCACAGCTCATTTTCTCTTCATAATGTATGTATTTGAAGCCGACCTATGTAGTATCATGTGTTTCATCTAGGGGTCATCTTGGAGTCGACCTAATTGGGGTTTTGAGTTGTTGTGGAGTATATTTATAGAAGATCAAAATCATTTGTGAAGGTATTTCTGTGTTATGAATTGAGATTGTGTAGAGTGTTAAATATGAAGTGTGCAAAGTCAGTATGACAAATTTATTATGCGAAAAAGGGACTGCAACATCAAACATATGTTGGATGCTTCTTTATAGTAGTTCATGTTCATATTTCTCATTATAATTTTCATGTATCCTGCTTTGAGATAGTAAGTCCCAGAAGGTCCTTGTATCTTTCCCTAAGGTTGTGTGCCTCAGTTTACAAGTCCTTAGGCAATGAGCCTTAAACAAATAATGTATTTTTTGTAAGTATAGTGAGCTTCATATATTGTGAGTTAACTCTTATTGTGGTTTTTCCATGTAACTATCTTGGTGTCCTTGTGTGGTGCATGTTTTCATTTATGCTCTTCTTTGAATTACTATGATGTAATGTTTAATCTACAAATGGGAATGGTTAAGTTTTAATATCTGTTGATTCACCCCCCTTTGAATACTACAATGTGTTCAACATGGGTTACATTGGCATGATTATAATTAAACCTTTGGTAATACACATTATTTAGTCTTGTACATATTTTTTAGTTTACACTTATTTATTTTCTTAGTGAAGCACCTAAATCATAGTCTTCTATTTGGGATAGTTGTAACCTCTAATTTTAGAAATCATAGTTAACTTTCGGCTTACACCTTGTTCAACACAAGCTTCAATTTCAAGATAAAAATTGTGGTTTATCAAGGATATGAAATGGAAAATAGGAGATTTAATTTCCACATGTTTACTAAATTACTTGATAATATCTCACTATTTGAGTGTTTTTGTTACTTGTTGTACTTGGATTTTGTACTGTAGTAAAAAAATTCTTGTCTTTTTACTATTATAGTTTTTTATTATTTGTAACTCTAGATTAGTTATTTGGTAGGAAAAAGGGATCTAGGGTCTAAATCACACTTTTATCCTATTAGACATTGAGGGACACAAAAATGATCATGAAATACCACTTGGCTACTATCCTCGAAGGAAGAGCTAGAATGGTTGATCAATATTTTGGTCCCCTTTTGGGAAGGTGGATTTGTTGTGTTGGATACAATGTGTGTGATCTTGTGAATGTGAACTAGGTTAACCATGTGTCTACAAAAAATTGATGCAAACTCAAAAAAGTACAAAACTCAAATGTTAAAACTAGTAACAGAAGAGTAGAAGGCAAAGATGGAGGAACCTAACATAAAATTTTGAGCTAAAATAGTTTGGTTAGGGGCGTAGGTGCCCTAGACTAGAAATGTTGCTTTCTAGAATCTTTGAACATGTATGGGTGTGTTACAATCTATAGGTTCTTTCTTGTGGGACTCACCTTCAAAACTTCATCTTTTAATGAATAATTGCTCTTTCCCTAATTTATTGAAGTAGAATTATTGAATGCTTGATCTTGTTATAATGTCTTCAATATTCTCCCAAATTCACTTTAGATCTACCACTTGCAAGAAGTAACAAAGAGAAAGGGAAGTTCTGAATAGGGGCTTGCCCAAGTCAAACCCCATTTTGGTGTTCCCACCTCCACAATGGTTATGAGGATCAAAAAATTTCTTACACTCAATTGGGCAGAGGCAAATGGATTACAAAAAGTGATAAATGACAACTACTACAACTTACCAGTCAGATCTAATCTCCTTGATGGATTGAAGTCATGGTAAACATCTCATGCAAGGACGATTTGGTTATTGATAGAAGACCATGCAAGTGTTAGTACTCAGAAACCAAATGTACATAAAACATGAAAAATATTACTCATAAACTTGATTTATTGCTAACATGAATCTTGACTAATGAAATGTTGTAATAATATTGTTTATGCATCTTCTTTTTCATTTTCAGAAAACATATTTTCAACATCATCGTCTAGGGATTCCAATGCCATGAGTAGAGCCTTTTCTCCAATGCCAGGAGTAGAGCCTTTTCATTTCCAGATGTATGTTTCTCATGTTCATAAGATGAGTAACCTTCTTCCTCAGCATATGTAGACCATTCTTCTTGTTGTCAATTCTTAGTTTGCATTTAGAAGCAATGTGCCTAATTTTACCATAATTGAAAAATTTAAAAGGTAACTTACCTTTATACTTGTCAGAACCTCTAATTAATCTCCTCAGAAAATTTTCTTCTTCTAAGTCAAAATCTTCACTATGATCTAAATCCTCATTCTCCACTGATGCCTTGGAAGCTACCTCCTTTCTTTAAAATTTGGCATTCATAATTCTCATCTCATATGCAGTTAATGTATCATGTAGTTCATCCATAGTCAAACTATTTAGAGTTTTATTTTCTTCTATTGCAAAAAAAAATTGAATCAAAATTAAAAATAAGGGATTTGAGTATCTTTTTAACAATCATTGGTTCTCACTTCTTCACCAAGTCCTCTAATGGTGTCAAGACAACTTCATCAACTTGGAGTAGGTATGTATTGACACCTTCTCCCTTCTTTATGTTTAGGCCTTTAACCAACCCCTAATAGGTCTGAATTTTTTCCTCCTTGACTTTACCATTACTTTCATAGATATTGTAGAGTTCATTCCAATATTCTTTTGCAATCCTACACTGAGCTATTTTCACAAACTCTGAGTTAGCTAGACCACACAAAATATCATTTCTTATCTTTGCATTTATTTTAAATGCTCTCTTTTTGGCTTTATCTCTTGTGGGACTTTCTGGAATATCATAGCCATCCACAACAAATTTCCAAACATCAAACCCTAATGCCTTCAAATAGGATTCCATCCTTACTCTCCAAAATACATAATTGGATCCATAAAAAAATGGTGTCCTGTTTGAATAAATAACTTCTTGAGCAATTGAGTGTGCCATCTCGGATCTACCTTAATTTGTTAAGCTTCTTCTAAGGAACTTAACTTTGATACCAATTGAAGGGCACACAATATACTAAGAGGGGGGTGAGTTGAAATATATATGCAAAAAATCTTTAATTCAACATTAATTGGGTAACTGCAAAAAGATGGTTCCCAAAAAGGGGCCTTAAGTGGCCACACTTTTTTTGAAATCAAGAAATACTAACCTTAGATG
>VCHN02000398.1:0-20136 GCA_007115665.2 Sequoiadendron giganteum | reverse complement strand
ATCAACTTGATCTAATGAGCCAACATGTAATGTCCGAACTTTTGGTCTGCAAAAATGACTGCTAGGCAAGCTTTTTCTATTGGTGTGTAGTTCAACTCATTCCCTACCATTGTCCTACTAATGTATTATATCGCTCACTCTCTTCCATTTTCATCATGTTGGGCTAACATAGCACCAAGAGTTGGTGTTGTTGTCAAGATGCATAAAATCGGTGGTTTTCCTGCAATGGGTGGCATTAACACTGGTGGGGTGAGAAGATATTCTTTGATTTTTCTAATTCCTGTTCGCACTTTTCATCCCACTTATATGCTACCCCCTTGTGGAGTAGATGTGAATATGCAATCTTTTTGTCTGCTAGTTGTGCTATGAACCTTCAGATGGATTGGAGTCTGCCTGTAAGCCTCTGAGTTGTTTTAATGTGCTTGGTGCCTCCATTTTGAGGATTGCTTTAACCTTTGTGGGATCCACCTCTATTCCCCTCATTGACACTATGTATCCTATAAGTTTACCCGATTGTACCCCAATGACACATTTCTTGGGGTTGAGTCTAACCTTGTACTTTTCTAGTCTGTCAAAAATGGCACTTAGGGCTGCTATGTGATTTTGTCTCTTCTTTGATTTGGCTAGTATATCATCCACGTAATCTTCAATAGTTTTTTGTATCATGTCATGAAAGATTAGTGTCATGGCCCTCTGATATGTAGCCCCTACATTTTTTAGCCCAAATGACATCATATTCTAGTAGTAGGTGCCCCATGGACATGTAAATGTTGTCTTATGTTGGTCTTCTTTTGCGATCATGATCTGGTTGTACCTCGACAATCCATCCATCAGTGATAGCATCTCGTGTGCGTCCATCATGTCCACTATCATATCAATGTTGGGTAGTGGAAAATCATCCTTAGGACATGCTTTGTTGAGGTCTCTAAAGTCAGTGCAGATACGGATGCCGCCATTTGGTTTTGAAACTGGCACAAGATTGGATACCTATTCTGGATAATCAATTGGGCGTATGAAGCCGACGTCCAATAGTTTCTGCAATTCCACCTTAACCAACAAGGCTATTTGAGGATGCATTTTTCTTAATTTTTATCTAACTGGCTTTGCTCCAGTGTAAACATCCAAGTGATGAACCATGACTTCCGGATCGAGACCCAGAATGTCAGCATAGGTCCATACAAAGTTCACCTTTCTTTCCTTTAGAAATGTTGCCAATATTTCATGTTCTACTGTTACAAGTGATTCGACATAGAAGGTGATTTTTGGCATTGCCTCCATTCCTAGATATACATGACTACACTGTTCCACCAAGACTGTCGATATCTCTTGATGAAGTGCAGTAGGGGGAATATTGAATCCTTTATCCTCCAACACCTTAGAGAGGTTTTCATCATTAGATGCATCCTTTATTTTTACTATTGTTTGGTTAGGTAGTGCCACGGTGTGGTTTTCACTCACTAACCCCGAGCTTATTCTTGTTCTTTTTCTTTTGTGACCGAACGACTCAATCGTCTCCCCACAATATTCTTGTGTGTCTAATGTGATGTCAAACCCAACCTTGTGATCTCCGCATGGTACTGTATCCCTTAGTCCCATCAAATTTGAGAGTGCCTCAACATTTTTGAATGAATCTAGAACTGGTGGTCCTCGTTGGTCATAGTCGATGAGTTGAGGGTACACTAGGTTTATTTTATGAGTTTTTCGGTTTGACTCAATGAGTGAGGCACTAATCATTAGTAAGGATGAGTTCTCAAAAAGAATGGGAAGGTCGGTTATGGTATAAATCATCATCACTACTACTGTAGACATGAGTTACGTCGAAAGTGATATTATCTACTGGCAAACCTGTGGATACGAGTAATTGAAGGGCGACTGTCGATAATTGAGGAGAGGACTTCACTGCTCTACTAGGAGTACCTCTACCACGTACGGTTATACTCAGAGGGGTACATCTGAGACCAAGGTTTCTCATTCTTCTTTCTACAATCATGGGCTCCAATCGTCCATCATTGTTTCTTCCAAGGCTTTCATTCCTATTATAGCCCATACGAAGCATAATTTGTAATCCTCTATTGGTTTCATCCATGGGTAGATTGTGGGTGGGTCTCTCACCATGGTATAGTGTGCTTGAAATTTCTCCCTCATCTACATTTTCTCGACTTAAATTCCCCCAATGGCGGAATCTCGAAGGATCTGCCCTAATAGTGATGATCAGTGTTTTAGCTGGCTGAGGTTGCCCATGTGACCTAGGAGATTGTGGTAACTCTCCTACAACAAACACATTCTTCTTCATTTTGTAGTCTCTGCACCTATTGTCCTAGATCATGATCTTGATTTTAGATATATCGGGGATGGAGGGTGTCTCTGTCGCAGAATTGGAGGCAAGGTTAGATGGGTCTATGTATGAAGTGGATGGACCCTCATCATTTTCTGGTACTTGGGGGATTTTATAAAACTTGGCTTCCAAGTTTTTGCAATAGGAAAATGGTTTCGCATAACCATGTATTGTGACCTCCTCATTCTGGTATAGGAATTTGATGCATTGATGGAATGTTGAGGCGACCACCTTCATTCCATGGATCCATGGGCGTTCTAAGAGGACGTTGTATGGCAGGTCAAGATCAAGCACTTGACAAGTGGTTTCCATGGTTGCTGGCCCCACTTGGATTGAGACTCTAATAGTGCCTTGTGACACTCTTTCTTGATCATCGTATGCTCTTATGGTGATGCCTCTGTTCTTGTTAATGGAGTCCTTAGAAAATACCAGGTTCTTTATGAGTTTGAGTGAACAAATGTTGAGGCTTGCACCTCCATCCACCAGGACCCTTTTGACTTTCTTTTTGTGAATGAGCACTTGAAGGTGAAGTGCATGATTGTGAGATGGTTGGGCAGAGAAATGTTGATTAGAGAATGTGAGGAGATTTGGGGTAACGATGTTACCAACCATAGCTTGGAACTATTCTATATCAAGGGTGGCAGAGATGGTGGATGCAGCTAATGCTTCATCAAGGATTTTCCTATGGGCAGCTGAAATTTTCAATAATGGCAGTAGCCCCTATAGGAGGTCAACGAATGTAACTGTCTTAGCAAAAAGAATTGATTCTTATTCTTCAAAATTACAAATCACGCGACGTAACTGACAAAAGTTTAAGAGTGAAAAAAGTTGAAGAGTAAGCGGCGAGGCATTACTGACGGAGTTATATGCATGATTAATATTTCAATTTTTTGTCCATATCATGAAAGAGAAACAATCTCTACCTGGGAAGAAAGAGACGCTCCCATGTCTATGTCTGTTTGTCGAATGCATTTAATTGATTCCTAGTTCATGCATTTAAATGTTGATTATTATTGATTAGGCATGATCTCCGGATATCTAACTTTCTACTTTCATCAATTTTTGTCAGAAATCTGAAACATCATTTTTCCAGAGTATCGCAAGACACGAGAAAATATGCAGGGGTGTTTGATTGGACTTTTATGTATGCGCTGAAGGTGCCACGCTGAGGCTCCCAAATCCTTTCTTTCGAGGATATTTCCGACTGTTGATAAAATCCGTCCATCATGATAGCATAAGGAGGGGGATGCTCAGATGCCTAAAACACTTTCACTTATCTGTAAAAGAGATTCAATGGTGCACAAATGTTGGGACTAAAATCTTATGTTTCTATTGGATTCGGTCTTATTTGTCACAAAGAAACATGTATATGAAGAAATCTGCTCAAGAAGATCAAAGATTGAATTTCATAACAATCTTGTTGGAGATTGCATAGAAAGTAGAACAAAGGAGAACTTGGACTTTACAAGAACAAGACACCCAAAAATGGCCCTTTTGCACGAAATTTTCCCAAATTTGAAAATAAACCCCCTTCTATTAAGCATGTTCGATGCAGATTAGCTTACAATTATTTTCTTTAAGCACGTTCGATGCAGATTACATTCATTTTCTTTAAGCGGATACAATTTGTTTACTTAGATAATCTCTTTGTTTTTGCAAGTAACTTTTCAAGGAACTATCCTTACGGAGTGGAGGAATATCTCCAATAGAGGAAACTACTTTGGTGTCGAGGCCTTTCTGAATAAATAAGGCTGATTCATTTGATTGATAAGTGTTCATCTTCCAAAGAGTTGTTCTATAGGTGATAGAATAAATAAGGCTTGGACATCCAGTCCATATACACTTTGCATTGAAGTCTATAAAAAATCTGTGATTTGGTATGAATTGACTGTTTTTTTAAAATATATTCCATGGAAATGGGATTGAATGTTTTTTTGTTTTCTAAAATATAATTCAATTTGATGTAAGAATATAATTTAATGGGTGTAATATTTTTTTAATAGCTATAAATTTTATTTTAGATGTAGATTTATTTATCAAGTTGTAATTTTTTTTTACAATCTCACTTTTTACTTTCGATGATTGTCTATAAAATATAAAGATGCATTAAAAATATATTAGAAATATTCAAAAGATTAAATGATTAATTAACAGGTCTAAATTGATACCAAATTTGTGTTGCAAGGTAACAAAAGGAAAAGCAAAAAGAAATAAATGATACATCAAATCTCCTAAAATGGATGGATATAAAGGAAGAAGTGAAGAGGATGAAAAACTTGAAGATTTTTTTTCTACATGTAGATTTTTATATATTTCCCTCCAATTATAATCATTTTAGTTTCTAAATTTGCACAGATTTTATATATTTGGCTCTTCTTGATTATAATGAGTTTTTAAATTATGCATTTTTTTTAAAAGTTTTTTTCAAAAATGTACTTAAATTTTGAGCAATTAATATACATTAGTGTTTATAAATTGTTTTAGTATATTATTAATATTAAAAGATCTTTTTTTTAAAATATTATGATTATTTGAACTAAAAAAATCTAAAAATTCAGATTTATTTCCCTTGCCAATCTTAAAAAAGATAGAAATCAAAAGATTTTGTATTCCAAAATATTTAATGATTTTCTTGAAATTAGAAGTTATTTTAATTTTAGAATATGAAATGATTTGAATGTAAAAAAGAAAAAGAAAATAGAAAATTTGCTTTTATATTTAAATAGAAAGGTTGCTTTTATATAGAGCTCTTTCAGGATACACTCTAAAATCCTTAGAATGAATATGCATCTTACATGTTTTAGAATTTGAGCTCTTTTAGTGTATGCTATTGATTATGTCATTCAAAATGACACTACAAACATCAAATTTGGTTCACAATAAATTAACTTCCACTTCAATTAAAGTGAAGGATACAATAAGACCATAAAAATAACAATGAGAAAGAAAATAAGAAAATTTGAATAGAAAAGAAATGGATAGAAAGCAATCTTCTCTCACTTAGGGTGAGGCAAGCAATGTTGTTCAAAGTTAGGGCTAGAGTTCAATTAGAGTTAGGGTTATGAAACAATTAGGTTTAGGGTTCAAATAGACTTAAGATAGTTTAATTAGGTTTAAGGTTAAGGTTGGGGTTATGATGGAGCCAACATTAGATTAATTAGAGTTAGGATTTGGGTTAGGGTTATGACTAGCAATATAATAAGGATTACAATTGGGTTAGCATTAGGATTAGTGTTAGGATTATGGTTAGAGTTAGGGTCAAGATTGGGGTTAGGGTTAGGGATATAATTAAGATTAGGATTAGGATTAGGGTTAGATATAGGATTAGGGTTAGTATTAGGGTTAGTGTTAGGGTTAGGGTTAGGGTTAGAAATAGGGTTAGGATTGGTGTTCGGGTTTGGGTTAGCGATAGAAATAGAATTAGGATTAGGGTTGTGATTTGTGTTCAAATTAGGGTTAGGGCTAGAGTTAGTGCAAGGATTAGAGAGTGTAAGGATTAGGGTTAAATAGAGAATTGAAATCAGGGTTACAATTAGGGTTAGAAATAGAATTAGGATTAGAGTTGCAGTTAGTGTTAGGGTTAGGGTTAGGGTTAGAGATAGAATTAAGATTAGGATTGGGGTTGGGGTTTATGTTAGGATTATAATTATGATTAGGGTTAGGGTTAGGATTAGGGTGATGGTTAGAGATAGGGTAAAGATTAGGGTAAAGGTAAAGGTTAGAGATAGAATTAGGTTTAGGGATGAGGTTTTTGCTATAATTAGGTTTAGGGTTAGTGTTTTGGCTAGAGATAGACTGAAGATTAGGGTTAGGTTACAATTAGAGATATAATTAGGGTTAGGGTTAGGATTAGGATTAGTTGGGGTTAGGTTAGAGATATGACCAACATTAGGGTTAGGGTTAGGGTTAGAGATAGAATTAGGATTAGGATTGAGGTTCATGAGAGGGGAGCAATGTCTTTCAAAGTTAGGGCTAGAGTTCAATTAGAGTTAGGGTTATGGCATAATAGGGTGAGGGTTCAAATAGACTTAAGATGGTTTAATTAGGGTTAATGTTAGAATTAGGTCTATGATGGAGTCAACATTAAATTAATTAGGGTTAGGTTTAGGATTAGGATTGGGATTAGAATTAGGTTTAGAGATAGAATTAGGATTAGGGTTAGTATTAAGGTTAGGGTTAGGGTTAGAAATAGGGTTAGGATTACGGTTCAGGTTCAGGTTAGTGATAGCAATATAATTAGGATTAGGGTTGTGGTTTGTGTTTAGATTATGGTAAGGGTTAGGGTTAGGCTTAGGCTTGGAGATAGTGTAAGGATTAGGGTTAAGGTTAGGGTTACAATTAGGATTAGAAATGGAATTAGGATTAGTGTTGCAATTAGTGTTAGGGTTAGGGTTAGGGTTAGGGTTAGGGTTAGATATAGAATTATGATTAGGATTAGGGTTGGTGTTTATGTTAGGATTATGATTATGATTATGATTAGGCTCAGTGTTAGGATTAGGGTTAGTGTTAGGGTTAGAGAAAGAATTATTATTCTTAGGGTTAGGGTTATAGATAGGGTTAGGATTACGGTTAGTCTTAGGGTTAGAGATAGAATTAGGATCAGGGTTAGAAAAAGAATTAGGATTAGGGTACAGGTTAGTGCTAATATTAGGGTTAGGATTAGGCAAAGATAAAATTAGGATTAGGTTTGTGGTTAGCATTACAAAAAGGGTTACGATTAGGGTGATGGTTAGAGATAGGATAAAGATTAGGGTTTAAGAGATAGAATTAGGTTTAGGGTTGAGGTTTTTATTATGATTCGGTTTAGGGTTTTGGTTTTGGTTAGAGATAGAGTGAAGATTAGGGTTAGGTTACAATTAAAGATAGAATTAGGGTTTGGGTTAGGATTGATTGGGGTTAGGTTAGAGACAGGTTCAAAATTAGGGTTAGGGTTAGGGTTAGAGATAAAATTAGGATTAGGATTAAGGGTTTTGTGAGGGGAGAAATTTATTTCAAAGTTAGGGCTAGAGTTCAATTAGAGTTAGGGTTATGGAAAAATTAGGGTTAGTGTTCAAATACACTTAAGATAGTTTAATTAGGGTTAAGGTTAGGGTTAGGTTATGATGGAGCCAACATTAAATTAATTAGGGCTAGGGTTAGGATTGGGATTAGGGTTATGGTTAGAGATAGAATTAGGATTCGGGTTAGTATTAAGGTTAGGGTTAGGGTTAGAAATAGGGTTCAGGTTAGGGTTAGGATTAGGGTTAGAGATAGAATTAGGGTTAAGGTCAGGGTTAGGGTTAAGATTAGAGATAGAATTAAGATTAGGGTTAGGGTTAGGGTTAGGGCTAGAGAGGGTTAGGATTAGGGTTAGGGTTTTTGTTAGAGATAGAAATAAATTTAGGATTACAAATATAATTTTTGACAATTTTTGACAAACATTTTACACATTTTAGAAAATTTTACCAATTTGGTTTAACTTATTTAATAATATAAGAGAAATATTTTTCAGAAAAGATTGAAGTGATGTGTAGCAGTAGAGAAGACATCCATAAATCTAAATTTTGACTTTTTGTAACATATTTTGTTCTAAAATGTGTAGCATTAAATAATTTCTTGAAGTGGATGTGAGGCAAATATATGTGAAAAATTAATTGTCATGAATGTGTCACAAATATATGAAATACTAAATGTGCCACAAATGTGTGTGTGTGTGTGTGTCTATAACCCAAACCCTAATTCAAAGCATAATCCTAACCATAAAGTAAACCCTGATCCTAATCTTGAACTTAAACCGACCATAACTATTATACTATCATTCTACCATAATCATAATAATAATCCCAATCCTACCCATTTCCTCACCCTAACCATAATTCTTACCCTAACCTGAACATTAATGTAAACCCTAAACATAATCATAACCATAGAAAAAAAATTATAACCCTAACTATAAATCTAATGCTAACACTTACCTTAACGCTAAACCCTAACTGTAACTTAACCCTAACCATAAGCCTAAACCCTAAGCCTAACCATAATCATAAACCTATATGCTAAACCCTAATCTTAAATGGTTAACCCTAAATATAATGCTAACCGTGACCATGATATAAACTTTAACCCTAATGGTAACCCTAATAATGATATAAATCGTAACCCTAAATTTTAATCCTAATCATAACCCTAATTATATTAATTTATTCAATGTATAACATTAAACCTTAACACTAAACTTTAATGCTAACTTTAACCCTAATCATAAGTTTAAACCTAACCCTCACCATAATCATAATTGTAAACCAAATCCTAACCCTAATGTTAATCTTAACCTTAACCCCAACCCTAACCCTAACCCAAACCATATCCCTGACCAAATATAAATCCTTATCCTACCCCTAATTATAATTCCAATCCAAACCTTACTAGTAATTCCAACCCTACCCTTAACACTAACCAAAGCCTTATTCATAACCTGAAACCTGTTATAATTATAATCCAAACCCTAACCCTAACATAATTCTCGCACTAACTATGACCATAAACACAACCTTAACGCTAAACCCTAACCCTAATCATAATAATAAATCTAAGCCAAACCCTAACCCTTATCATAAGAATAAATCTAAGCCAAACCCTAACCATGATATAAATCTTAATCCTAAATGCTAACTCTAATTATAACCCTAAAAATATTAATTTATTCAATGTGTTACTGTAATGTCCCCGTTTTAGCTGACATTGTTTGTCGAGGAGTGAGCCTATCTTTTGACCCTCGTAGGCTGACATTTATGGACAAAGGTTCCCTTGTGGTAGTTGCCCGGTGATTAGAGACATTACTCCTCAGCTGGATTGAGGTTTTGGCCTTTGCACAGGTTATTTGACTCAGTTTCACATACTTACTATTTATAGTAAGTCACTGTTCAGGGTTTCTATTTTTAGACGGGCATCCGATCACATGGAGAACAGGGAGAGTTGACTCTTGGCTCACACGGCTTAGCAATCAGACAAGTACATCAAGAAATATTAAATTTTAAGTGACTTAATTGATTTATTTAATATTTTAATATTATTATAAAGTTATAAAGTAATTTTATAATAATAAAGTCACTTAAATATATTAAAGTGTGCTAAGTGAATAATTTAATGTGGGAATAAATCTTGTATCCCACATTGGCCAAGAAGGTGTTTGAGCTCTCCTAAGGAAAGAATAAAAAGAAAGGTAGGAACTCATTCTTGGTCCCCAGTTGATGAATATTATTCTGATTGATTTTTATTATGGAGCCTAGGGCTTTCACAGTTTTCTCTTTGATCATAGGAAACGAAAACTTCCTATTGATAGCATAACTGAGGGAGTGAAAGATCTCTTGAAGGGTTGCAAATTGAGGAAAGGATAATTCAGTCCTTTAGCTTGTACTTAATTTGTGGCCAATGGCTAAGTTCATTTGCAGGTTTGGAGTTTAAGTTGGAGCTAAAACAATTGGAGAAGAAATACAAAGAATACAAGGGTTTGATGCATATCTACCTGCAGATTACAAAGGCATTAAGGAGTCATTTGGAATATATTTATTGCTGGTTGCTACAGTACCCGCTACAGTAAATGCTACAGTGCGCATGAACAGTGTCGTGCTACAGTACCGAGCTAGAGTATTTTGTCTAATTTGATTTTATACCAGTCATTGGTAGCCACCATTATCAACTAGTGAAAGCCACGAATTTGCATATATCTGCCCCATTTGGAATCAATTCTCCAAGGAGGTTACAACACTACACTTTAGGGTGGATAGTGATGATGTTACAAGCTTTCTAATGGGAGATTGTGGCTTCATTAATTGATATCAGAAGTCTGCCACAAATAGGGGTGATTTCAACAATGGGAGCTCTATAAAATCGAAGTAAATTCATAAGACATTGTCTAAGGGTGGTAAGGCTGGGCGCTACTCTTTGGAGACAAATATGTTGGATGCAAGGAGAATCGACTCATTTTGTCAAGACAGCTATCTATTCTTAGACCACTATTTCCAATCAAAAGGAGGCACGATTCGGCTCATACCTTGCTCATTGACCATCGATTTCAAGAGGGGTTTGCAGTATTCATTTAAGGAGGATAAGCAAGGAAATCTGATGCCGTTAGAAGGAGATTACAGGTAGGTTACATTTACTACAGAGGTCTGATCATAGTAGTACAGGGACGGCTGGTAAATAGAGTCGGCTTGGTGCTGCAAAGGCTTACATTGCTTGGATATTGCTTGATTCATCATCTCCATCAAAGGGCGACTACATCCATCAAGTTCCATTGTAGATTTGAGTAGTTGCATGATATTATTTTTCATTGTATGGCTACTACTGTAGGTGTACATCTATATCAGACTTGATATTATATTTGCATTAGATGTAAAGCCAAGAATCTTGGCGTCTCATGTTAGCTTGGCATTTGGAGGTCACTTTTTCATTAAGGATTTCATCATTGGAGATTCATACATCAATGTAATGGTCATTTGAATGCTATATTAGGATGCATGACAATTGTTTGGTAAAATGTTAGTTGGCTGTAGGTGTTCTTATTTCATGATCAGCTTGTTTGACAAGTGTTTGTATTAATGCTTACATGCTATAGTTGCATATTTGCTTCCATAGAATGCATACAAGTGTTTGACAAAATGTCTACTAGCTGTACTTATCAATTTCAGTCATGGCAATGTATGAGAAGGGTCAAGAACAGTCAGTTTATCACTTCTATTGCTTTGTAAATCAATCTTGCAACACTAGTAGCACTTTAAGCACTAATTGCAACACTTTGAAGTCATTTCCAAGCAACTAGATCAGACTGATAACTCAGACCAGCAAGCTGAAAGTTTGCATGTAAAGTGTTTGACGATATTCCTTGAAGGTTAGAGCTGCAATTTAATATCAGAACTTGCAAGGGATATGACAGTTACACACATCGCGACTACTACTAGCTTATCTATCTTGAGGATTCATTTGGAATATATTTATTTTTGGTTTCTACAGTACCCACTATAGTAAATGCTACAGTGCATGTGAACAGTGTCGTGCTACAGTATTTTGTCTAATCTGATTTTATATCAGTCATCGGTAGCCACCATTATCAGCTAGTGAAAGCCACGAATGTGCATATATCTGCCCCATTTGGAATCAATTCTCCAAGGAGGTTACAACACTACACTTTAGGGTGGATAGTGATGATGTTACAAGCTTTCTAATGGGAGATTGTGGCTTCATTAATTTATATCAGAAGTCTACCACAAACAGGGGCGATTTCAACAAGGGGAGCTTTATAAAATCAAAGTAAATTCATAAGACATTGTCTAAGGGTGGTAAGGCTGGGCGCTACTCTTTGGAGACAAATACGTTGGATGCAAGGAGAATCGACTCATTTTTTCAAGACAACTATCTATTCTTAGACCACTATTTCCTGTCAAAAGGAGGCACGATTTGGCTCATACCTTGCTCATTGACCATCGATTTCAAGAGGGGTTTGCAGTATTCATTTAAGGAGGATAAGCAAGGAAATCTGATGCTGTTAGAAGGAGATTACAGGCAGGTTACATTTACTACAGAGGTCTGATCACAGTAGTATAGGGACGGCTGGTAAAGAGAGTCGGCTTGTTGCTGCAAAGGCTTACATTGCTTGGATATTGCTTGATTCATCATCTCCATCAAAGGGCGACTACATCCATCAAGTTCCATTGTAGATTTGAGTAGTTGCATGATATTATTTTTCATTGTATGGCTACTACTATAGGTGTACATCTATATCAGACTTGATATTATATTTGCATTAGATGTAAAGCCAAGAATCTTGGCGTCTCATGTTAGCTTGGCATTTGGAGGTCACTTTTTCATTAAGGATTTCATCATTGGAGATTCATACATCAATGTAATGGTCATTTGAATGCTATATTAGGATGCATGACAATTGTTTGGTAAAATGTTAGTTGGTTGTAGGTGTTCTTATTTCATGATCAGCTTATTTGACAAGTGTTTGTATTAATGCTTACATGCTATAGTTGCATATTTGCTTCCATAGAATGCATACAAGTGTTTGACAAAATGTCTACTAGCTGTACTTGTCAATTTCAGTCATGGCAATGTATGAGAAGGGTCAGGAACAGTTAGTTTATCACTTCTATTGCTTTGTAAATCAATCTTGCAACACTAGTAGCACTTTAAGCACTAATTGCAGCACTTTGAAGTCATTTCCAAGCAACTAGATCAGACTGATAACTCAGACCAGCAAGCTGAAAGTTTGCATGTAAAGTGTTTGACGATATTCCTTGAAGGTTAGAGCTGCAATTTAATATCAGAACTTGTAAGGGATATCACAGTTACACACATCGCAACTACTACTAGCTTATATATCTTAATAAGATATATATATTTCATACGCTGAAAGATATCATTATCGAGGCGTATTTTTTAAATTCAAAAAAGAAAAAAAGAAAAATACGTCGAGATAATGATATCTCTCAGCGTATAAAATATATATATCTTAATATAGATAAGCTAGTCTTAGTTTAATTGTACTATATTAAAACTATTAATTATTAATTATAATAATTTTATATTTAATAATTTTAATTATAAAATATAATAATGAATATAATTATATTGTATATAATTTAATCTATATTATATAATAATTATATATTGTGTTATATTTATATGTTAATTTAATTTATACTATATGAAAATATATTACTTATTAATTATAATAATTTTTATATTAAAATATAATATATAATAATAATATAATTTGTATTTAATAAAAAGTATAATTATATTGGATATAATTTTATTTCCATCATATAAAATATATATCATATATTATAATATTATTTTATATTTATATTTAATAATTTATAATATAAAATGTAATATATATTAATAAATTATATATATATAGGCATCCCACCGTCAGCAATTTACCTTCAACAATTCACCGCGAGAAAATTCACCATCAAGATAAATTCACAAGTAAAATTCACCATCAAGATAAATTCACCAACAATTAATTTTACTTGAGATGAATTTATCATGATTTCGTTGATGAATTATTAAAAATAAATTTTGCTAAAGCCATATATATATAATATTATTTTAAACATAATTTTATATTCCATATAATTCATTTACGTTTAGATATATATAACATATCAAAAATAAATCAGCTACATAAGAAACTCTTTACATGTTATTGAGTAATTTTTCCGTGGTCTAGGTTAGTTATGGGTGTGACGGCAAAGATATTTTACGGTAAAGTAAAAAACGTGTCTGAACGGATGGCATAGAAAGAAAGATCTCATAAAGATAATTAATTTCATTGATCGTCTTGAACTGGCGTGCAGATGAAGGTGGAAATATTTAAATCTATAAAAAGACTTTGACGTAATTTAAATACTTATATCGTTTCCAACACGCAAATATATTTCCACGTTGTCCGTCGTGAATGCCGGACGTAATTTAAATAACATCAATAGTAAGTAGTGAGTCAGTCAATGTTTATTACTTTTTACATTTCCTTCCAATACACAGTTGATTCGAAGTTGTCCGCCGTGAATGGCGGACTTATTTATAGTGAAAATGTACGATTAAAGTCGAGTCATTAGTGGAAATGTCAAAACAAATTTGAACGAATGCGTGACTTATGTATCGTATTATCATAGGTAGTCTCGGTGTCTATTTCTTTTTTAGCGAAATATTCCTATTTTTATAAATTATAAAAAATCTGTAAAATATATTATATCATTAAAAAAGAGTGAGTGGCATTTCAGAAGTCTTATACTTCAATCTTATATATATGACTAACATGGCTATCTTAAGTGTTTTTATATATAAAAAGATGTTAGAGAGATACCATTTTGTTATATCTACATTGAAAATAAAAATTGATACATTTTTATATTTTGTAATTAAGTATGTTTAAAATATCTATGTTAATTTAATTTTTAATGTGTTTTCATAATTTTTTAACTAAATCCAAATCTTTGCCTTTAGCAACACATATTGTGTTCTTTCTCTAATTTTAACTGCCTTCTTCTTTGCCCAATTGATTGAGAGAATAGACTTTGTTTTAATCGTAGTGGCGAAAACAAGGTTCACCGAGTCTAAGTCATCATCCTCTATACCTTCTATATCCCATGGGATATTATAACTTTCCAGATTCTCAATGGTCATTCTTGTTTAATCCCTTTGTTTGAATCTAAAATCATCTACACAATCTTCCCAAAAATATTCCACATGAGGAACAGTTTTGTTTAAAAGATATAAATTATTCTCAACATAATTTTTGTTATCATCATCCTAGATACATAAAAATGCATTATCATTTTGTCTAACAACATCTCCACATTCTAAATAAGCACACAATTATTGAGGGCAATGGAGCATCAAATGTTGCATGAACCTTGTTTAACTCCCACTTTTAGCCTAACAGTTGAATTGACCAACAAATATATGATAGATGATCTATTCCTGCTATTTGAGAGAACATTAGAAGATCTAAGCATTTGAGGTTTTCAATGAGAATAAAAATATGTAGCAAAATTGGAACACAGAGTTGTCTCATAGTGAGGGGATGTACCCATTTGCTCGCTTGGACTCGTCTACCCTTGCAATTTGTTTAGGAAATTACCAAAGGAAATGGGTAATGGGCTAACTTCAGGCATCACAACTTTGTTTGTGTAGAGTAAAGGGAGAGGATTTGGTCAATAAACCTATTATTAGCCCTCCATAGCTCTGACTTGTCTTGCTTATTGCATTGAGACTAATTTATTAATTATCAGTGGGTTGTTGGCAATATGTGTTGTCATTGATGTCAACTCAAGATTGGTTGTCATTGACGTCAAGTGTGTGTGTTGAGGTTTGTATAATACTCCGGAGTTAGTTGATGTGTAGAGATATCTATTGATATGAGTCAAAAATATAGTATGACGAAGATTGGTGATCAGTATGATGCAAAGGTGGGTACACTTGTTCCAATATGTTTTTAGCATGCCTACATTGATATTTTAATAGTTTTGTGTACCACACTTAGAGATATGTTGTAAAAGTTTTGTTAAGACAACCGTAGAGTATACTCTAAGACAGTCGCAAGGTGTTTTAGTTTGCATCCTTTCGCAGAGCAAGATTTTATCTTGCAATTCAAAATATAACATGGTCAAGATGTGAAGGTGTTATATTCAAGAATTGAAGTCATTACACCTTCTGTAGTGAGTTACAAATGGCAGTGTTGTGGTTTGTGTTTTGGCAGAGTAAAGTGTTGATGAAGGCATGTTGGAATGATTCACATTCCTCTGATATGATAGATGTCATTATGCGGACTTGGAGATATGTTCAGAGAGGTATAAGAACTCTTCCATGAAAGTATCAGGTGTTTTGTGTATAACAATCCTAATTATTGGAGTGTAGCAGTCTGTTCAAGATGCTCTATTTTTACCAATTCAATATGTTTCTCTTCTTGTGCTGACATACGATGATCAATTTCTTCAGAACAAGGTTGAAGAGATATTGTGCATAGTCTACATTGTTCTCATCTTGGTCCACATAAATTTTTGGTCTCTCCTCGGTGGTGTAAAGTTGTATAATTGGTAGATTTGGTGGTGTTGTCATTGTTTGGGTCGACAGTCTTGTTCCCTTCATCCGTGGTTGGTCCTAATTAATTAATCTTTCTTTGGAGGAGGGTATGTGCAGGATCATGATGGGCCAAAAAGTGGCGATATGTAAGCCATATGATGGCCCATGTGGTTGACGACTTTTTTTTAACCCAAAATTGATGAAACGAAAAGGGTTTTTAGAGGAGATTCTCAACTTTGCACCAATATAAATTATGCTTTACTTTGAATTTAATACATAATTATTATTCATTTTCTATTAGAATTATGAATAAAGTCCTAATTGATAGGCTGATTGAAAAAAATCTATGACTTTCAAACAGTATCACATTTTTTGAATCGGAAACATGCCTGACATTCTATGCTTTGCATACTATAGGATAAAAAAAAAAAATATAGAATTTCATGAATTTTTGACCAAGTTAAGGCGGTTAGACAGACGAGCTTTTATATTTTTTAAAATTTGTAATAAAAAATTCATAATTAATTATGTACTTGGAAAAAAATTATTAAAAAATATGCATCACATTGGGACATGAGTCCTCTACTTATATATAAAATATTATAATTAAATATTATCATTTTATTGTGGTTAGGGTGGTCAGAAAGACACCTACTTCTTATTTTTACCCTAAAATTTAAATACTACTGCATTGAAATTTCAAATTTTGACCAAATAGATTTTTTTTCTTAAAATAAAGGTCTAGTATTTTAGAAAATACATACAATTTTCTACAGATTCTATTTTTACATTTTTTTGAAATAATATAGATAACTTATTCAAATTTTTATGTCAAGTTGTCTAACTTTGATTTTCTACCGTTTTATTGCCACTTAAGGGCCTGCTTTTTCCATGATGATCTTGCACATACCTAGGATGTGTTGAGATTTTTTTTGGTATTTTTATGTCGTGTGTTGATTCGCAACTCATTTTCTCTTCATAATGTATATATTTGAAGCCGACCTATGTAGTGTCATGTGTTTCATGTAAGGGTCATCTTGGAGCCGACCTAATTGGGGTTTTGAGTTGTTGCAGAGTATATTTATAGAAGATCAAAATAATTTGTGAAGGTATTTGTGTATGATGAATTGAGATTATGTAGAGTGTTAAATATGAAGTGTGCAAAGTCAGTATGATGGATTTATTATGCGAAAAAGGGATTGCAACATCAAACATATGTTGGATGCTTCTTTATAGTAGTTCATGTTCATATTTCTCATTCTAATTTTCATGTATCCTACTTTGAGATAGTAAGTCTCAGAAGGTCCTTGTATCTTTCCCTAAGGTTGTGTGCCTTAGTTTACAAGTCCTTAGGCAGTGAGCCTTAAACAAATATTGTAATTTTTGTAAGTAGCGAGCTTCATATACTGTGAGTTGACTCTTATCGTGGTTTTTCCCTCATTGGTTTTTCCATGTAACTATCTTGGTGTCCTTTTGTGGAGCATGTTTTCATTTATGCTCTTCTTTGAATTAATGTGATGTGATGTTTAATCTACAAATGGGAATGGTTAAGTTTTAATATATGTTGATTCACCCCCCTCTCAGCACTACAATGTGTTCAACATAAGTTACATTGGCATGATTATAATTGAAGCTTTGGTAATACATGTTATTTAGTCTTGTACATATTTTCCAGTTTACACTTATTTATTTTCTTAGTGAAGCACCTAAATCATAGGCTTCTATTTAGAATAGTTGTAACCTCTAAATTTAGAAATCACAGTTAACAGTCGGCTTACACCTTGTTTGACACAGGCTTCAATTTCAAGATCAAAATTGTGGTTTATCAAGGATGTGAAATAGAAAATAGGAGATGTAATTTCCACATGTTTACTAAATTACTTGATAATATCTCACTATTTGAGTGTTTTTTTTACTTGTTGTACTTGGATTTTTTACTGTTGTAAAAAATTTCTTGTCTTTTTACTATTATAGTTTTTTATTATTTGTAACTCTTGATTAGTTGTTTGGTAGGAAAAAGGGATCTAGGGTCTAAATAAAGCTTTTATCCTATTAGACATTGAGGGACACAAAAATGATCATGAAATACCACTTGGCTACTATCCTCGAAGGAAGAGCTAGAATTGTTGATCAAGATTTTGGTCTCCTAGTTTTGGGAAGGTGGATTTTTTGTGTTGGATACAATGTGTGTGATCTGTGAATGTGAACTAGGTTAACCATGTGTCTACAAAAAAATGATGCAAACTCAAAAAAGTACAAAACTCAAATGTATAAACTAGTAACAGAAAATTAGAAGGCAGATATGAAGGAGCCTGAAATAAAAATTTGAGCTAAAATAGTTTGGTCAGGAGCGTAGGTGCCCTAGACTAGAAATGTTGCTCTCTATAATATTTGAACATGTATAGATGTGTTACAATCTATAGGTTCTTTCTTGTCAGACTCACCTTCAAAACTTAATCTTTTAATGAATAATTGCTCTTTCCCTAATTTGTTGAAGTAGAATTATTGAATGCTTGATCTTGTTATAATGTCTTCAGTATTCTCCCAAATTCACTTCAAATCTACCACCTACAAGAAGGAACAGAGAGAAAGGGTTGTGCTGAATAGGGGCTTGCCCAAGTCAAACCCCATTTTGGTGTTCCCACCTCCACAATGGTTATGATGATCAAAAAATTTCTTAGCCTCGGTTGGGCAGAGGCAAATGGATTAAAACAAGTGATAAATGACAACTACTACAACTTACCACTTAGATCTAGTCTCCTTGATGGATTGAAGTCATGGTACATATCTCATGCAAGGATGATTTGCTTATTGATAGAAGACCATTCAAGTGTTAGTACTCACAAAACAAATTTACATAAAACATGAAAAATATTACTCATAAACTTGATTTATTGGTAACATGAATCCTGACTAATGAAATGTTGTAATAATATTGTTTATGCATCTTCTTTTTCATTTTTGGAAAATATATTTTCAACATCACCATCTAGGGATTCCACTGCCATGAGTAGACCCTTTTCATTTCCAAATGTATGTTGCTCATACTCATTAGATGAGTAACCTTCTTCCTCATCATATGTAAACCATTCTTCTTGTTGCTAGTTCTTAGTTTGCATTTAGAAGCAATGTGCCTAATTTTACCACAATTGAAACATTTAAAAGGTAACTTACCTTTATACTTGTCAGAACCTGTTTTTAATCTCCTCACAAAATTTTCTTCTTCTAAGTCAAAATATTTACTATGATCTAAATCCTCATTCTCCATTGATGCCTTGGAAGCTACCTCCTTTCTTTAAAATTTGGCATTCATAATTCTCATCTCATAAGCAGTTAATGTATCATGTAGTTCATCCATAGTCAAACTATTTAGAGTTTTGGTTTCTTCTATTGCAAAATTTTTTGAATCAAACTTAAGAATAAGGGATATGAGTACCTTTTTAACAATCGATGGTTATTTCACTTCTTCACCAAGTCCACTAATGGTGTTGACAACTTCATCAACTTGGACCAGGTTTGTACTGATACCTTCTTCCTCCATGTTTAGGCCTTTAAACAATCCCCAATAGGTCTGAATTTTTTCCTCCTTCACCTTACCATTACTTTCATAGATATTGTAGAGTTTATTCCAAAATTCTTTTGCAATCCTATAGTGAGCTATTTTCACAAACTCTGAGTTAGCTAGACCACACAAAATATCTTTTCTTGTCTTTGCATTTATTTCAAATGTTCTCTTTTTGGCTTGATATCTTGTGGGAATTTTTGGAATATCATAGCCATCCACAACAAATTTCCAAACATCAAACCCTAACACCATCAAATAGGCTTCCATCCTTACTCTCAGAAACACATAATTGGATCCATAAAAAAATGGTGTCTTGTTTGAATAAATAACTTCTTGAGCAATTGAGTGTGCCATCCTGGATCTACCTTAATTTGTTAAGCTTCTTCTAAGGAACTTAACTTTGATACCAATTGGAGAGCACACAATATACTAAGAGGGGTGTGAATCAATATATGCAGAAACTCTTTAATTCAACATTAATTGGGTAAGTGCAAAAAGATGGTTCCCAAAACGGGGGCTTAAGTTGCCACTTTTTTTCTAAAATTAAGATATACTAACCTTGGACATGAAATTGAGGATAGTTACACTCAAAATTTTGAGATGGAATAAAAACAAGGATCGAGGTGCTCCAAGTCTACTTTCTAAACTACTAATTTATTTT
>VCHN02002605.1:0-16631 GCA_007115665.2 Sequoiadendron giganteum | reverse complement strand
CTATGTCATTTAAACTAAAACAACTGACCAAAATTCTCGCTGCATCGGGATAGAATCCTCACGAGTTTTCTACTAAAGTCACCACAATGTCTTCCTAACCGTGCATCTAACTTTCTTTGTGGAGGATCGTAGAGCAATCTTGTTCATAGAGTCATTGTCATCACTTTTCCCCTTGAGCCATGGGCTGTCAGAGTTTAGCAGCTAGGTATGGAGGGTATGGGAAATGTCGACATCTGAGAAGTGACTGTTATTTAGCTGTCATGCAATATACAACTCATGTGCCTAGTCTATGTGCCCACATTTTGCAAACATGTCTACCAAGGCAGATATGAGAGCAACATCTAAGAGAATAGATTGCTAGACCTAAAAATTAAGTGAAGAAGTAAAGCTCACTCTTGTGACATAGGTGCTTCCAGTATAGCAGATTTATTTTTGATAGATTATATCATGTTGTTTCAATGAAAAGATTGTCCAATGATGGCATCAGATCAGCACAGCTTTTTCTTTTTGCAAACCTAGATAAGATTGTCGGAGTGTTCCAATAGATTCTATCATATCTTTCTCATAAATGTGATTGAAAAGCTTTGGTGAACTTGATAGGGCATACAGGAGGAGTAAATAGTGCCGTTGGGAGATCGGTTGTCATTAACTATCCATTGAGTGCATTAGAATTATTTAATATTGATTCTCTACATATCTGTAATCACATTTAATTCCTATTTGAGATTCTCTGAGATTGTCGACATTTTGGATGTATTCGAATCTATCCTATTGCCATGCATAGTTTGAAGTGATGATCAAAATGAGTTGAGTGATGTAATTAATATGACTTGTAAAGTTCTGGTTCAATGTGGTTCTCTTTTTCAAAAGTCTTTTTCTGATATTAAGTTGTCACCAAGATTAGAAAATATTTTCTTTTGGAAGAAAAAGTGGACTTATCCTTTACTGTAATCAATATTTGTAGTTAGATACATCTACTATTTATTATCACTTATGATGCTTTGACCTCCATCAAAAGAAAGAAGAGTTTTGTCAATTTATTGTAGATTGATTGTCCTTGGAAAATAGCTTGGAAGATTCATTTGAGATATTTGTCATTTATTTGAAATCAATTCAAAATGCTTTCAGTGCTAAAGTAATATTATTAGTTGACATGTGCCTGATTACATTGGATTTAGTGCAGAGATTTTGAACTAACATCATATTTTATTTTTGGTTATAGAGGTCACTATGCAAAATTTGAATTTGATGTGGCTTGCTACTTTGCATCAAAATGAAATTGGTTGTTTTTAATCTTTGTGACATGTCAAATCATCTCTTCAGCTACACACATTGAATATCCAATACAACCACTTTGGTGTTAGATTTTATCATAATTGCAGCTTTATTATTCAACTAGATTTGACAAACTATTCTTAAAGATAGATGAATATGAATGTGTAAAAGGGACACTCTTTCGTAGAGTTAAAACAAAAGCGGGTTTTTGTTATCATTCTTTTCTCAGTATTAAAAGTGGCTTTGCAATTTGATGGTATATAACTCTAACATGTGGGTTTTTGTTTGCAATTCGCATAAAGAAACAATGGTGGTATCGCTTGCATAAGAATCAAAATATCAAGCACATTCAAGTTGGAGAATTATACTTGAACTTGACAAAAGTATTTTTCAATGCTATTGTAAAAGCTTGAAGCGTCCATTTCCTGCTTTTGTTTTATGTTTTAAACCGACTAGAACAATTTGGATTTAAAATTAATCAGTGATTGATTTTCTTTTTCAAATTTGGTCTAAAATTTGAGCCTTAGAAACATGCACTAGAAGATAATTTGGTTTAAAAAAAATGTGGACAAGGCAAACTTCACATTTCATTTTGGTGCTTTTAAAATGAACTCATCACTGCTTTAGGGGATTAAAATGAACATGTGCATTCAATGTTTTTCAATCTTTTTCACAAATTAATATCATCGAAAAGACATATGCACTTCTCTCGCACCTCATGGCGATCTTGAGAATCAAAAGTCTTTTTCTAATATTAAGTTGTCAAAAATATTGCCTTCACACTTCGATTTGGGATTTAAAATTGAACAAAACATCTTGCGAGTGTGAGTAAACTTATTGCGAGTGTTCTCCCTTTGTTTCTAAATGAAGGTTGATCAAACTGAGGATGAGTTTATTCGCTTTTGTTTAACTTAGAGGCCCTGCCTTGTGGGAAAAAGTACTCACCCAAGGGAACGACCCAACTGGGAACACGCTAAAGCCAAGCGACTTCCAACCGGTATATAAGTGTGGATTCTTGAGGAAAGTTCAAGAATCACGAGGATTATTCCGACGAGATGGACAACAATGGACTCTCGCCGACGTTGGATAATCCCCCACGAACGGAATGCCCGAATTAGAACCCCTTGTTTAGAAATTGGCCAAAACCTTATCTATCTTGTTGGTGCAAGAGGTCATGTCCTCTGAAGCCGCCCCACATAACATGCGGTCTTGTTGTGGAAATGGAAAGTATGCCATGGGAGATTCATGGGTACTAATGCTTGGCTGACCCGAATAAGTGAGTGTTGTGGAGGGGAGCCAGTGTGGTCAAGCATTTAGCCATTCACACAAGATATGCGCAGCTGGATTTATCCAAGTGGGAACCCAACAAGATATTGCCTCATCATCCTAGGGTTGTAAAAGTGCTTGGAATCAAAAACACTTTGCTTGGATTCAAAACATTGAAAAACAAACATTCACAAGAGCCTCAAATTTCAAATACCTTGGAGGAAACAAATACCTTTGATGAATTTAAGCACTCTTGCTTTCCCTAGGGATTCTGTCCCTAGAGGTTTCTAAGTGTTTGAATTCTATCGTCATTTGTTTTCACTAAGGATAAACCTAGGAAACTTTTGCCCTAATTTCTTTGGTTTCCACATAATGGACATTGTGGGATGAAAACGAAAGCAGGACATTAGACATTCAATTTGAAAACATAATCAAGCAAGTGATTTTGGTAAAAGGGATTCACTAAGACAAGATAAAAGACAAATTTGATTACACATGTGTTTTCTAACATGATCAAAATCCCAAAACCGAAGTTCAAAAAGCTTAGTGTGAAAGCTAGTGAGGAGCGTCTTGAGATCTTGAATTGTTTGAAAGGTTTACTTTCCTCTCATAGGAAATATAGCGTGTTCTTCAACACCGAGGTCTTGTAAGCAGAAGTGTCATCTAGGTCAAGTCTAGGATCAAATCCAATCACTTTCATCCATCTTTCAACCATCAAAATCAATCAAATTTCCACCTCACCAACAATTCTTGGAAACTTTGTCATCATCTGTTATGCTAAACTTTTAGGAGAAATCAAATCACTTTGTTTGACTTAACACAGCTAGTCAAACCATCATCCTATACACAAGTTCTCTCTTGGATAATACAACTTCCTAGGGTTTAAGAGTTCATCTTGTTTGGCTTAACACACCTAGCCAAATTATCAAATCATCACCTCATTTGACTTGACACACTTAGTCAAACTACCATCTTGTAGGAGTTCACTCTATGGATAACACAACTTCCTAGAGCTTTACGATTACATTTATCACTTTTATTTGACTTAACACACCTAGTCAAACCATCAATCCAATCATGAATCAATCAATCAAAGTCCTAAAGGTTTAGCATTCCCTTCAAAGTTTCTTTAAGAGTTTCATTCATCCGTATCACTCATCTTCCATTTATCTCATCCTCATTATCACTTTGATCCTTCAATTATCCTAGTTCTTTGCTTCTTTAACCTAAGGTTTAGACCGATCTAAAGGATTAAGAGGTTCATCTCTTACATTCTTGAAAATTGATCTTCATCTTATGGTTCAAACTCGATCTCAACACAAGAGGGACATGGAATATAAATTTGATCCATCCATCATGAGCAATTCGATTCAACCAAACTATCCAAGCCTTGCAATACCATTTGATTTCCAAAGCTTGTACAATGCATACATGGGAGCATTATCTCATACAAACATCAATGGTACAACGAATGTGAGTATGCCCGATCCAAAGTTTGGAACACCTTTTCCAATGATAGATTTAAATCCAAGTCCAAATCTGCAAATCTATCAACCAAATGCTCAATGCATGAGTTTTCCAAACAACATTATCCCACAAAATCCATACATACCAAGTGCAACTTTACCAAACATGACCATTTCAAATCCACACTTGGTAAACTTTGGGGTCAACATGTTTGCAAATCCCCCTAATGTTGTTCAAAATCCTAGCAATATATTGACAACTCCATATGTTGATTCAAATCAAGGTAACCCCATGCAAAATCAAAGTTACCTAAATCCAAGCAATATGATTCCCAACCACAACAATTTTCAATTTCAATCTATCATGCCAAATCAAAACATCATACCAGATCATCCCATTTTTCCATCGATATCGCAACAACAGATGGCAACCATCCAAGCAACCCCAACAATCAACACCATTCCCATTCCACCACCACCACCACCACCGCCAAAGCACAACAGGACCAATTCATTCCCCATCATGTTGCAAGAAGCTTCCCGCAAAAAGGCACTCCAAGCCCAACAAGCTACACAGCTAGTTGCTCAACAAGCACAAGCGGCTCAAGTAGCCCAACAAGCGCAAGCGCAAGCAGAATTCTATGCACTATTGCAATCAATCCAAGAAGAAGTAGCACAACAAAGAGCCCAACAAAAAGCTTTGTTGGCACAAAAACAACATGACGAACAACAAGCGTTGTTGGCTCAGCAGCAAACGCAGGCCTTACTCGCCCAACAAAGCTTGCAACAGATTCCCACCGCAATTGTTGAAAACAATGATCAAGATCTATCCATCAATGAACACATTGAAGATGTTCCCATCTCATTCAATGATCAAATCATCACACACCAAGAGTCACTTTTCAATCATGATCAAAACTCACTGACAATACCCAACAATGATCCAATCCAAGAAACATTAACATCATTTGATCCTATGTTTGAGAACATTGAAAATCCCTCCACCAAAATTGTTGAAAACAATGATCAAAATCAATCCATCAATGAGCACATTGAAGATATGTCTACCCCATCCATTGATCAAATCGTCATTCATCAAGAGCCACTTTTTAGCGATCTATTTCAAGATGTGTTACAATTATTTGATCCCATTGACATAATCTACGATCCATCGACCAATGATCATATCGAAAAAGTTTCTACATTGCCTTATAAGTTAGAGGAAATATCTCAAGAACGTATTCCAAAGCATGATCAAAATATTCCATCAAGGCCTAGCAATGGTCCCTCCCAAGGCACATTGACATCCTTCGACCTTACGATTGAAAATAGTGAAAGAATCTTTGACACTACACTTGATCCAAATCCATTCAAAGAACAAGTGGATATTAATCCACTTCCCATGCCTAAGGACGATGTCCAAGAACCCCTTGTAGACAATCCATCCTTTGAAATTGACCCATGTCAAGAACTTGATCAAAAGCATGGCGAAAGCAGTTCCAGAATTAGTCAAAATCAAGAATTTGTATCTCCGAGATACTACAATGATCTAATGGGCACTCTTTTATCTATACAAGATGCTGCAAATGATGACCACATCCACACAGGACATACTCCTCCATCTACCCATGAGATGCTTTCTTTGGATGGACACGTGGATGATCTTCAAAAACAAGAGTCTCATACTCTTCAAATCATTACCAACGAACAAGAGTCTCCTACTCTTAAAATTTGTACACATGATCAAGATGTAGAGAAATGCAGAGACATATCAGAAATGGATCATGAAGAAGGCTTGTACATAAGTCATGAATCAGAAACATCCTATGAAGTGAGTCATGAGGAAGAATTTTGTGTAGATAGCGAAGCATCAACACTTCTTGAAGAAGCACTACAATCTGATATGTCACAAGATCAAGTTGAAGATATCAATCAGGCATTCATCCCACTTATGGAAGATCCTATCACTTATAAACTTGGATCACTCACCTTTATAAGGGAAAATCATCTTATCAATAAAAGAGCTATGACATTTGAAGATCCACCACAAAGCAGAGAAGGAGCAACACCTTATTTCCAAGGTAAATCATATCCTATGGAAAATAAATTTTTTCAGCAGATGAATTATCAAGGCAGAGGATTAGGCCTACATGAACAGGGTATCCTAGAACCTGTGCAGATTGTTGGCAATCCTAAGCATCAAGGCCTTGGTTACTCAACAATCAAGGGATCTCAACATATCAGTAATACTATCACCATACTGGGGGCAACTTCGTCTCGAGCAAGCATCAACATAGGGAGCACGAAGGATCCTTATGATGAAAGCAATGCCAATACTACAACCCACCACGTCATGAATCTTCATCAACCCATCACCCCATCCACGAATCAGGACCAACAAAAAGAGAAATATTTGAATCAAATCACGAAGAACTTCATCAAAGAAAAAGAAGCTAAGAAGCATGAAGGACAAATCAAATACAAATGGATACCAAAGAATACAAAGAAAAATTATCCCTATCAAACTCCATTATTCGAAGAAACTATGGGGCAAAATAAAAATGGGGCAAGTATCCATCAAAGATGTCGCCAAAAGCGAAAACATGCTTCTCAAGCGACATACAAAGTGTATCAAGCAGTTGGTCCTAATTCCATGCACACTTCCATATCCACCCATTATTGCTCATCTTCCCAAGTTTGGAGAGTCAAAGGTTCCAAACCATCGACCAATCCATCTGTTACTCCTAAACACACTCCATCCACGCCTCCACGCATGATATCCAATTCTCACATTGACCATGTATTGGCGGCGACCCTTCATCATAAGGATTCAGAAGGCACCTATCACGACGGGCGCACAAAGACAGAGTTAACTCCAGTATCAGTAAAGCAGAACAAATTTCTCAAAAGTTGCATTCAAGTGCACGTATCTTGGCAAGACAACTTCTACAAGCAGGATACCGATGGCACGTTATGACAGAAGCATCAACATCAGCACCAACAGGTGGTTCAGCATCAGCTTAAAATCTCTCAGAAAATACAAAAACAATCAGAAAATGTCCTGAAAAAATGGTCACCTTGATGAAAACCTAGCAAACAGGCATCTTGGTGACAACAAAAAAATCAAAAGATCAAAAAATCCAAAAAAATCAAAAAAAGGATTGAAAACAGTAAAGAAAAAAAATCGTCCTCCAGCGAAAACCATTTCGGTGGCGCTTTGGACAAGTACCATGATGAAAACCTGGCAAACAGGCATCATGTGTAGAATCGAGCATCTACGTGTGCCAGTTCAGAAGAAAGTATCTTATCACATCCACAATAAAGCCATCATTTGAGCCATATCATTCGTTCATTGATGATTCGCATATCCAATCCATTTTCACCCATTTGCATCGATACTCCACGTTATCTGGATCTTGATGAAATCTTGGTGCACTTTACACTTGCTTATGGTAGACATCTTGACATGGGTCATTTTCATTGATCCCATCCTATCCAACATTATCTGAGCCTTGAAGCATTATCCGAATGAGCGTTCCTCTATTCGAGCACCTTATCTTATCGCAAGATGATCCATATCCATTCATATCCAAGAATCTACCCATGGTCGTTCAAACATTGCTAGACACTGGGGGCAGATATTTGCATCTTGCTTCGAGAATAAATCTTGATGTATATCATCCAACTTATGAAGTGATCCGAACATTGGCAAATACGAAATAAAATTAGTCGAAGTACTTGTGATCCAAAATCCAAGTCACTAGCCCATGGCATATTTTGACAAGAATACATTCCTTATCATGCTCTATCTTTTGTCGAACATCAATCCAAACAATCCGTATCAGTCTCATCTAGTGCACACATCAGCGTCACATCAAATCATCAAAATAATTTTGTTCCAAATCAAGCTTCATCAATCTTGACCAATTGAATCCAATCAATCATCACCTTGTTTGACTTAACACACTTAGTCAAACTATCATCTTGTGCATGAGTTTACTCTAGGATAACACAACTTCCTTGGGTTTACAAGTTCATTATCATCACTTTGTTTGGCTTAACACACTTAGCCAAATTATCAAAACCATAATCACCTTGTTTGGCTTAACACGCCTAGCCAAATTATCCTTTTTGTACGAGTTTACTCTGGGATAACACAACTTCCAAGAACTTACGAGTGCATTATCACTTTTGTTTGACTTAACACACTTAGTCAAACTATCAATTCATCAATCTGATTGATCAACATTAAGCTTGATTTTCAACAAAATCCCAAAACAGAGCATTGATATCATCACATATCCATATCCAAATTGTCAAAATCATGCGAAAAATCCAAAAACATTCAAAAAATCCATCAAAAATTTCAAAAACATCTAGAAAATCCATCAAAAATTTCAAAAACATCTAGAAAAATCATCAAAAATCCAAAAACATGTCAAAATATCAAAAAATCTTCAAAAAATTTCATCATTTAGTCTTGTCAGTCTTTCACCTTGTCGAACTACGTCGTCTCTGAGCTTGAACGTAGGCAAGGCTGATCTTTGATCATCCCCCGAGACAGTTTGCGTCCATCGCATTGCCATCCATTTGCCCATCTAGTTAGGCGTTCATCGCATTGGCATTCGTTTGCTTATCTTTTATACATTTAAGTCATTCTTTATGCGTCCGTCGTATTGGCAATCCATTTGCCCATTCATTTATGCGTCCGTCGCATTGGCAATCCATTTGCCCATTCATTTATGCGTCCATCGCATTGGCATCCGTTTGCCCATCTAGTTAGGCGTCCGTCGCATTGGCATCCATTTGCCCATCTATCTCATCCGCAGTCAAGTCAATTGACACAAAATTCAAAAACATTCATAAATCTTGAAAATACCAAAAACAGCCTCAAAATATCTGAAAAAACCAAAATGGTGCATCCATTTCATCTCGCTTTCACCCGTGATTGTCATCACTCATAATAAATCAATCGTGGCCTTCATCCTTTGATGAAGCAATCAGAAGCAAGTTTCAGCAGGTTCCAAAGTGAACACCTTAATCGCCAAGGTCTCAAGTCTAGATTCGTAAGTCAGCAAGTTGGTCAACTCGGAGTATCAATAGCTTATCATCCAATCAGTCCTACCAAAACCCTGATCACTACATGTCCTAGGATGAAGCTTTCCCACGATGGACATAAGCATTAGGTACCCCACATTAGTTTAGCCTGGCTAGCGATACGAAGAACATTAGCTTGTTTATTTACTTTATCTTGGTCTTGTTGACTTATCTTATTTTGCGCTCATTCCAAGGACCTCTCGATGATGCCTAAACAAAATAGGTTTAGAGAGAAAGGAATGGGGCAATGATCATTATCTTTTTATCTGCTGTGCTTGTTGGATGTTCTTGTAAAATAACTTGGCGAATACTTGCTTTGTTGGGTCCATCCTAGCAGGGTTTCCATATGTCAAGTGTGAACAAGAGCACTCCTATCTGATTGCTGAGTCAGAGTCCATCACACTAGGCGCAACGCCATCCTGGTTCTTAATACCTTGATGCATCGCACCTATGTGTGTTATCAAACATAAAGAAAGTTACGCTCTTTATCTCCCATTCCTGGATAAGCAATACATCATCATCTTTCATCATCATCTCTAATAAAGTTGGCTTGTTGAACTTCTGCATCTTCTTGGATTCAAGGGTTGATCCCTCCCATTCTTCTATCCTATCTCATTCTTCTATCCACTTTCATGCTAACAATGCATCCATCTTGCATCTATCTTGCATCCATCCTGCATCCATCCCGCATCTTGCATAATCATGTCATACCATCATATCAGGACAACGTCATACCATCTCATCCATCTCACATGCATCGCATAATCATTTAACATGCTTAAAATAATATAGATTTGTTATTCTAAGCATCTTCCGAACATCTCATTTACATCATCATTACCATCCATACATCCATTTTGAACCTCTTTGTCGTGAGATCCACCTCAAATTGTATCTTTTCGCTCGATCTCTCGAGGGGGCAATGTACTAACGTACTTATTTTCCACTGGGGCATCTGAAAAAACCAAAGAATTTTTAATTTCGATGTCGGTAGAATCATTCTTTGAACCAATGCAACGAGTACATTGCTTCAAAGAGGGGCAAAATGTAGACATGCAAAACTTACATCATATATCTCGCTCTAACTAACATCAAATTCTGCTATTAATTAATTAAAGCAATTTATTGATTAATTCACTAAGGTTCATTAAATAAATCAAAATTATTTAATCAAATCCTTAAAGTTCTTCTCATTTGATTTAATAAATCAAACTGATTTAATCAAATGTCAAATCCCTAAAATCCCCTAAGTTAATTAATCTAAATTAATTAACTTCTAATCATGATTATCATTCTCCAGCTTTTGACTCAACCAGAGTCAAATCCAAACTCCTAACTAACCCACCCACTTGCACCAATAAATCATTTATTTGATTTATAATTCCTCTAATTACATTCAAAAGGGCATCAAAATGGAATATTCTTCCAATTTGAATCTTCCCCCCAAAAGGGACTTGTCCCTTCCAACAAGGTTTTAAATGCCATTTGCACAAGTCAACATAGCATTTATTACACCTTTCATCCCCCCAAAACATGTCAAGTCATGTAAAATTCAAATTCAAATTGGCACATTGGCCAAGACTTGCACATTCCTCACCCTCTCACAACTTGACAAGTGGCACCTTGTCATTGGCTTGTGAATTATCCCACATTCATCTAAAATCACTCAATCTCCTACTCTTGAATCTATAAAATGCAAAGCATTTCAACACAAATCAACAACACACAACTCATGCTCATTGTAAGGTTACTCTCCACTTGTGAGAACTGATCTTGCTCATCATTTGGCATTTTGCTTAGCAATATTTTCTGATTGCAAGGTTACTCTCTTCATTTGAGAGGATATCTTGCTCTTTGTCATCTATCATCACATCATTTTGCTTATCATGGATTGGGAAAGGGCATCCTTTCTACATCACAAGGAGCACCAATCCAATATGGGATAGATATATTTCATGTTTCATATACTGTTTGAGTCATTTGTTTGCATTGTGAATCATGGTTTATTATCTCATAAGGATATGCATTTCTGTTATGTTGTTTTGTCAAGGTTACTAACCAACTTGCAGATTTCACCATCTCACAAAGTATCAACAAGCCTTGCAAGACTACCAAATACAACATCAATACGGCCAATAATAACCATTGTTGGTGCAACAACAACACGATCAACAACAAGTGTTGTTGGTGCAATAGCAACAGTAGGACCACGATGAACAATAAGCGCAGTCATCACTCGCTCAACAAGGCTTGCAAAAAAATCACACCAACGCCCCACCCATCAATCCCACACCCCAGAACATATATATCCCACCTCCTGATCTGCAAGGTGACGTGACGACACAAATCAAATTGCTCTCACAGCAAGTGCTAGATCTTCAATTAGGGAAGATAGTCAGGACATCGAGCAACTTGTGCCCTTATCTATTTGATAGAAGCTTGGAAATGGTACCATTCGCAAAGGGATTCGAAATCCCTAAATTTGATAAATATTGCGAGATGGGAAACCCTGAAGATCACATCAGGGAGTTCCAGGTACATTGCATGGAAGTCACCTACAATGACACGTATCTAATGCAACTATTCCCTCGAAGCTTGGCTGGTGATTCTATGGAATGGTTTTCTTGTCTGCCTACTAGCTTTAAAACCTTTCAGGATATTAAACATGCATTCCTCCAAAATTACACATTCAACATTTCTGTGGATGCTAGTTTGGAAGAAATCTCGTTGCTCAAAGAAGGTAAAGGGGAATCATTCACCACCTTTCTCCAACAATGGTGAGCCAAGGCCAATCGAAGCAAGTGGGCCATTCCAGAAGAGCAACAAGTTTGTACCATCATTGCCAACATAGACAAAACCTTGGCATTCTATCTGAAGATGCAATGCATTACTACCTATGATCAACTAATCCCCAAGGCGCTCAATATTGAACAAGCTCTTATTACACAAGGGGCCACGCCCACTTATCCTAAACATCAGGACAGTCACCCATCCACCAGCTACAACGACAAATCTTGCACATGGGCGAAGAATCGAAATGTCACCAATGATGGACTAGTGGATGCCAAGGTTGTCATCAGCGCTCCCAAGCAAAATAATCAAATGCATCATCATCAACCGCAAAATAATAATTGGAATAAAATGCAAACAAATGAAGTGAACTAGAAACCACCCCAAAATCAGATCAATAATCTCAATAATCAAGGAGGACCATCTCTGCAAAACAAGTTTCCCCCCAAACAAAAATTCACAGCCCTTGGGGAGTCAATTGAATCCATCATGAAAACGTTGGTCAATGAGAACATAATCAAGGTCCCCACCTATGATAATTATAGTGAACCCCAGGTGAAGCCACCCTAGTACAATGAAAATCTCCTATGTGATTATCATAAACTCAAGGGACACATGACCACCAATTGTATGAAGTTGAAGAACATTATCCAAGATCTCGTTAAGGAAAAAATCGTAAAAGTCAAGCAACCCACTTGAAATCAGGACCTCAAAATATACACAAATCTGATGCCCAAATATAATCAGGGAAATAACCAAGGGAACAATAAAGGATAACAAAATTATGTCAATGCTAACCTTATATACGAAGACATTGTTGCATGCATAGATGAAATGGTCACTGTCATTAGCGTTAGAGGAGCTAATGTTGATTGTGGAGTCACCACACTCAGCAGAAAGGTTACTATTATAGGGGCATCACAACCATCTAAGCCCCCCATTTCAAACCCAAAAGTCATTCCCTATGATTATAACATCATTGACTAGCTAAAAAGAACACCCACTCAGATCTCTATCATGGAGTTGCTGAAATTTTTTGCCGCCCATAGGAAAATCCTTGATGAAGCATTAGTTGTGTCCACTGTCTCTGCTAACCTTGATACAGAACAATTTCAGGCTATGGTTGGCAACATCGTCACTCCAAATCTCCTTACCTTCTCCGATCAAGACTTCCCCGCCCAACCATCTCACAATCGTGCGCTTCACCTTCAAGTGTTGGTTCACAAGAAAAAGGTCAAAAGGGTCTTGGTGGATGATGGCATGGGCCTCAATATTTGTTTGCTTAAAATCATAAAGAACTTGGCAATTTCAGAAAACTCCATTGACAAAAATAAAGGCATCACCATCAGAGTGTATGATGACCAGGAAAGAATGTCTCAAGGCACTATCAAGATCCCAATCCAAGTGGGGCCAGCCACCATGGAAACCACATGTCAGTTCCTTGACCTTGACTTGCCCTACAACATATTCCTAGGATGTCCATGGATCCATGGAATGAAGGAAGTCACCTCAACATTCCACCAATGCATCAAATTCTTATACCGAAATGAGGAGGTCACAATACATGGTGATCCAGAGCCATTTGACTATTGCAAAAACTTGGAAGCCAAGTTTTACAAAATTCCCCAAGTCTTGAAAAATGATGAAGGTCCCTCCACTTCATACATAGATCCATCTAACCTCGCCTCCAATTCTATGATAGAGACACCCTCCATCCCCAACATATCTGACATCAAGCTCATGATCCAGGACAATGGGTGTGGAGATTACAGAATGAGAAAAATGCTTTCATTGTAGGAGAGTTATCACAATCTCCTAGGTCACATGGGCAACCCCCACCAGTTGAAACACTTGTCTATACTTTTAGGGTTGACCCTTTTGGATTTCGTCATTTGGGGGATCTTAGTCGGGAAAATGTGGATGAAAGAGACATGGAAAACTCACTATACCAAGATGAAAGACCCACACCAATCCTACCCATGGATGAAGCTAGCAGAGGACTGCAAATGATGCTTGGTATGGGCTACAACAAAAATGAAAGCCTTGGAAGGAACAATGATGGACGACTAGAACGCATCATTGTGGAGAGACAAATGAAATATTGGCCTTAGATGTACCCCTCTGAGTATAACCGTACATGGCAGAGGTACCCCTAGTAGAGCAGTCAGGTCTCCCCCTCAGTTATCAGCAACCACTCTTCAACTACCTGTATCCACAGGTCTGCCCCTAGATAATTTCACCTTCGACATAATTGATGTATGTAGTAGTAGTGATGACGAGGATAGTATAACCGACTTACCCACACTTTTTGAAGACTCCTCCTTATTGATGATTAGTTCCTCATCTGTTGAGTCAAACTGCCAAACTCACAAAATAAAACTAGTTTACCCTCAACTCATCGACTATGACCAACAAGGACCACCGGTTCTAGACACATTCAAAAACGATGAGGCTCACTCATAATTCATGGGACTAAAGGATACAGTACCATGCAGAGATCACAAGGTTGGGTTTGACGTCACATTGGACACACAAGCTTATTATGAGGAGATGATTGAGTCCTTCAGTCGCAAAAGCAAAACAATGAGAATAAGCTCATGGTCATTGAGTGAAATTCACACTGTGGTACTCTCTAACCATAGAATAGTAAAAATAAAGGACACATCCAATGGTGAAAACCTCTCTAAGCTGCCGAAGGATGAACAATTCAATCTCCCCCTATTGCACTTCATCAAGAGAAATCAATAGTCTTAGCAAAATGGTGCGATCCTGTCAATCTGGGAACAAAAGCAACACCATACATCACTTTTTACACTGAGTCACTTCTATTAGAAGAACAAGAACTATTAGTAGGATTCCTAAGAGAAAGAAAGGTTAACTTTGTATGGACCTATGCAGACATATCAGGTGTCAATCCGAAATTCGTGGTTCATCATTTAGCTATCTATCCAGGGGCAAAGCCAGCGAGACAAAAATTGAGAAAGATGCACCCTCAAATAACCTTGCTATTCAAGGTAGAATTACATAAACTATTGCATGTCGGTTTTATATGCCCAATTGATCATCCTGAATGGGTATGAAATCTCGTTCCAGTTTAAAAACCGAATGGAGGCATCCATATCTACACAGACTTTAGAGACCTAAGCAAAGCGTCTCCTAAGGATGATTTTCCACTACCCAACATTGACATGATAGTGGACATGATAGTTGGACACGAGATGCTATAACTGATGCATGGCTTCTTAGGGTACAACCAGATTATGATAGCAAAGGAAGACCAGCATAAGACAGCGTTTACATGTCAATGGGGCACCTACCGCTAGAACATGATGCCATTTGGGCCGAGGAATGTGGGAGTGACATATCAAAGGGCCATGAAATTGATTTTCCATGACATGATCCATAAAATAGTGGAAGACTATGTAGATGACATATTGGAAAAATCCAAAAAAAGACAATACCACATAGCAGCCTTGAGCTCTATTTTTGATAGATTGGAAAAATATAAGGTTCGTCTCAACCCAAAGAAGTGTGTCTTTGGGCTAAAATTTGGAAAAATCCTGGGATATATAGTATCAATGAGAGGAATCAAGGTAGATCCCTCCAAGGTCAAGGAATCACCGATATGGAATCACCCAGGACATTAAAGTAGTTGAGGGGTCTACAAGGTAGGCTCTAATCCATCTGCAAGTTCATAGCGCAGCTGGTAGATAAGCAGATCTCATACTCTCATCTACTCCACAAGGTAGTAGCGTACAAGTGGGACGATAAGTGTGATCAGTCGTTTAGTAAAATCAATGAATATCTACTTATGCCACCAATTAGGAAAGCCATTAATTCTATACATTTCAGTAACCATGGCAACTCTCGGTGCTTTGTTAGCTCAACATGATGAAAACGAAAGAGAGAGAGTGATTTACTACATCAGAAGGACAATGGTAGGGCATGAGCTCAACAACACACCAATAGAAAAAGCTTTCCTGGTAGTTGTGTTTTCAACCCAAAAGTTTGGACACTACATGTTGGCTCATCAGATCAAGCTGATTGCAAAGATAGATCCACTAAAATATCTGCTCTCTAAGGCCACTCTCATAGGATGGACAACAAAATGGATTATGATATTGACAGAATATGATATTGAATATGTAGAGCACAAGGCTATCAAGGGGTAGGTGATTGTAGACCAAGTGGCAGGGCTCCAATCTATTCAGAGAATCCACTCATATCATAATTTCTAGACGAATCCATCTTTAATTTCAGCATAGCCGATTACTAGAAACTCTACTTCGATGGCTCATACACACAACATGGATCAGGAGCTGGTGTTTTCTTCATCACCCCATAGGGGGATTGTATACCTAGATCCTACAAATTGACATTCCCCTGCACTAACAACATTGCAGAATGTGAGGCTTTAACCATAGGTCTCAATATTGCAACATAGTGACGGATCATGGCACTAAAGGTTTATGGAGATTCACAACTTATTATCAACCAAGTCAATGGCAAGTACCAAACCAAGGATGATAAACTGACACCATACAAAAAGTAAGTAGAGAGCCTCAAAGAATCATTCATTGATATCACCTTTAAGCAGATACCAAGGGCTAACAACAAAGCATCTGATGCCATGGCAACAATTGGATCCTTACTGGATATCCCTCACAATGTCCTCAAGCATGAATTCTTGGTAGAGCAACTTCTCGTGTCGACATTCGAGGTACCAAAGTTAGAATA
>VCHN02002131.1:10000-18457 GCA_007115665.2 Sequoiadendron giganteum | reverse complement strand
AGTCGGTACCCGAGCTCGGACCCGAGCTGGGAACCCGAGCTCGGACCCGAGTCGGCACCCGAGCTCGGACCCAAGTCGGCACCCGAGCTGGGAACCCGAGTTCGGGGTGTTTGGCCTGTTTTCGACGTCTTCCTACCGATGCCCGGTAATCGGACAAATAGCTTATGTAGGGGGGTTATGTGTCCTGATCCGAGCTGGGAACCCGAGCTCGGACCCGAGCTGGGAACCCGAGCTCGGACCCGAGCTGGGAACCCGAGCTCGGACCCGAGCTGGGAACCCGAGCTCGGGGGTGTTAGACCCGTTTTCAACGTCATCCTACCGATGCCTGGCACTTCACAGATAGCTTATATAGGGGGTAGTTCACTTTGGGTCCGCATACAAAATCTGAGTTGGTAAGTTGACCGAGGGTCGATACGATAACAGATCGAGCTGGGAATCTGAGCGCCGAGCTCGGTTCAAAAAGTAGGAAATCGGTGTTCGGACTGTTTCCATCGTCATCCACCGGTTCCTGAATCGGACAAATAGCCGGTATAGGGTGTGTGTTCGGTTTTAGCCCAGTCCGCATAAAAACTAAGGTGGCAACCTGAGTCCGAAGGCCGATATGAGAACTGATCGAGTTCTGAATCCGAGTCGGGAGATCGAATGCGAAAAGTTGGAAATCGGGGGGTGTGTGTGATCGTTTCCAGCGTCATCCTACCGATGCCTGGGAATCGGACAACAGCTTATATAGGGGTTATGTGTTCTCTATTGGCCCAGTCCGCATAAGAACCGAGTTGGGAACCCGAGTCCGAGGGCCGATACGAGAACAGCTCGATGTGGGAAAATCCGAGTCGGGAACTCGAGTGCGGCGAGGCCGGTGCGAAAAGTCAGAAATCGGGGGTGTTTCGCCGTTTCCAGCGTCATCCTACCGATGCCTAGAAATCCGACAAATAGCTTATATGGGGGGTGTGTGTTCTCTTTTGGCCCAGTCCGCATAACAACCGAGTTGGGAACCGATATGAGAACAGATCGACTTGGAGTGACAAGCCGATGGATTTGTGGGAACCGAATGAGTCCGCCTGTGAGGGTTACTCGTGGAATGCGAATCGACCGGGACGCCATGGATTGGGGTGATTGCTCAAGCACCAGTGGTGCAGGAATCGGTAGAGCGCTCCTCACAAGGGGAATCCGAGTGCGCCCAACTCGGTGCGAGCCGAGTGGAACTCGGGGAGCACCAAAGCAGCGATAGTCGCACCAAGGGGTTTCTGGTTCAGTAGGTCTCCGTCCAGGACACCTGACCTGCTATACGGGGGCGCTCTCTCGCCTTCTCCGAACGGTCTCGGTATCGGATGCACAGCTCGGAATAGGGAACGGCACTGGTAGCCGCTCCCAACTCTGCTGGGACCTAGTAAGGGATGACTCGGGAGCCCCCGTCTAGCCCGGTTTGGGTGAAGGCAGAAATTGGGGGTTTGGTCTTCTCGGCGTCATCCTTACCGATGTCTGGGATTCGGACAAACAGCTTCATATGGGGGCATGAGTCATTCAGTGCCTCTCTGCGTCTCTGCTGCGATCATAAATGCTGTTCGAACGGATGGATTCGGCGGTCGGTTTTAGTCGCAGCATCATGGTCACGCTTTGAGGGGCACGCGTCTGAATGGATGCGTAGGAAATCGGGATTGCTATGTGGGTGGCTACGTCGCAGTCCAGAACGGTGGTCTAGACATCGGACGCACTCGATACGCGAGCGGCACTGGTAGTTGCCCAAACTCCGTCCATGTCGTGGCCATAAGGGATTTCGTCTTGGGTACTCCGCGCAGGGAATCCGATGTCCGTGAGATGACATTCTCGGAGTTGAAGGGATGCGCAGGACGCCGGATTTGCTACGCGGTGGCTCCGTCGCCGTCCTAGAACGGTCTCGACATCGGACGCAACTCGGGAACACGAGCGGCACTGGTAGCCGCTCCAAACTCGTCCATGTCGTGGCCAAGTAAGGGATTTCGTCTGGGTACTCCGCGTAGGAATCCTAGGTCTTGCGTGAGATGACATTCTCGGAGTTGGATGGGTCCCGGAACGGACTTAGGAACAGTCCATAAGACGCTCCCCTAACAAGGAGTGCACCAAGTCGCACCGGAAATGGGGCGCACCAAGCCGAGCCGAGGTCGAGTTTCGAATGGACGGTAGTGCAACCCAGATTATTCTGGAGGCACAAGCAGTGAAAGGGCTCGAGGGCCAACTCGGATTCGACGCCAAGGTTGCCATACGCGTTGGGTTGGATGTGACTCGAGTGTCATCCGGTGTTCCTGGGGCGCAATGCCCGGGACCGACACTCGAATCCCATACATCCCCTGCGCATCGAAGGCCGAGGCGCACCAAAATTTCGAATGCCCACGGCTTGGGTGAAAAGTCGGATATCGGGGGGCTTGGTCCTCTCTCGGCGTCATCCTACCGATGCCTGGGATTCGGACAAATAGCTTATATGGGGGCATGCACCATTCCCGTGCCCCCCCCTGCGTGGCCCCTCAAGCGTGACCATGATGCTGTTCGAACGGATGGATTCGACGGTTGGTTTTAATCGTGCAACATCACGTTCACGCTTGAGGGGGGACGCAGGTCGGAATGGATGCGCAAGACATAGGGATTGCTATGCGGTGGCGCTACGTCGCAGTTCCAGAACGGTCTCGACATCGAACGCACCTCGGGAACACGAGCGGCACTGGTAGCCACTCCAAACTCGTTCATGTCGTGACCAAGTAAGGGATTTCGTCTGCTGCGTACTCCGCATGGGAATCCGATGTCCTGCGTGAGATGACATTCTCGGAGTTGGAATGGATGCGCAGGACGTTGGAATGCTGTGCGGCGGTTCCACGCTATCCTAGAACGTTCTCGGCATCGGACGCACTCGGGAATACGATCGGCACCCGGTAGCCGCTCCAAATTCGTCCATGTCACCGGGCTAAGTAAGGGATTTCGTCCGGCAATAATTTGTTGTGGAATCCGATGTCCTGCGTGAAATGACATTCTCGGAGTTGGATGTACGTCCCGGGACGGACTTAGGAACAGTCCGTAAGACGCTCCCCTAACAAGGAGTGCACCAAGTCGCACCAGAAATGGGGCGCACTAAGCCGGCCGAGGTCGAGTTTCGAATGGACTGTAGTGTAACACAGAATATTCTGGGCGCACATGCAGTGAAAGGGCTCGAGGACCAACTCGGATTCGACGCCAAGGTTGCCATACGCGTTGAGTTGGATGGGATTCGAGGGTCATCCGGTGTTCCTGGGCGCAATGCCCGGGACCGACACTCGAATCCCATACACCCCTGCGCATTGAAGGCCGAGGCGCACGAAAGGAACGGCTAGTATTGCCGATTTGCTCTTCACGAGCCAGCCATCTTACTCGGAGTTGGATGTCTCGAAACGGACTTAGGAACAGTCCGCAAGTCGCTCCCCAAAAAAGGAGTGCACCAAGGGGGGTAAGTCAGTCGAAAGCTCCCCATCCTGCGTGCCCCTCGAGCGCGATGGTGTTGGTGTACGAACGGATGGATTTGTCTCTCGGTTTATCCATCGCGCACCAACACGAGTCAGGCTTAGGAGGCATTGCAGGTCCCCGCCCATGACACCAGATTGCTATGCGGGGGCTCTCTCTCGCCTTCTCTGAACGGTCTCGGTATCGGATGCAGGCTCGGAATAGGGATCGGCACCGGTAGCCGCTCCCAACTCTGCTGAGACCTAGTAAGGGATGACTCGGGAGCCCCCGTCTAGCATTTGGGTTGACTTGGACGACCAAATTTCGAATGCCCACGGCTTGGGTGAAAAGTCGGAAATCGGGGGGCTTGGTTCTCTCTCGGCGTCATCCCACCGATGCCTGGGATTCGGACAAATAGCTTATATGGGGGGTATGTGGCATTCTAGTGCCCCCCCTTGCGTGGCCCCTCAAGCGTGACCGTAATGCTGCACGATTAAAACCGACCGCCGAATCCATCCCTGTTTTAATCGTGCAGGATCACGGTCACGCTTGAGGGGGCACGCATGTCGCCCCGATAGAATGCATGCAGGACACCGGATTGCTATGCGTTGAAATCGTCGCCGTCTTAGAACGGTCTCGTCATCGGACGTACCTCGGGAACACGGGCGGCACTGGTAGCCGTTCCAAACTCGTCCATGTCGTGGCCAAGTAAGGGATTTCGTCGGGTACTCCGCATAGGAATCCGGTTTCCTGCATACTCGGAATTGGATGTCCCGCAAGCCGCTCCCTTAAAAAAGGAGTGCACCAGGACTTCGGATTGGTATTCGGTGGGCTTCGTCGCCGTCCCAGAACGGTCTTGGCATCGGACGCACCTCGGGAACACGAGCGGCACTGGTAGCCGCTCCAAACTCGTCCATGTCGTGGCCAAGTAAGGGATTTCGTCGGGTACTCCGCGTATGGATCCGATTTCTTGTCATCTCGGTTTTGACCCATTTTCGGAGTTGGATGTCCCGTATCGGACTTAGGAACAGTCCGCAAGCCGCTCCCTTAAAAACGGAGGCACCAGGACACCGGATTTGCTATGCGGTGGCTTCGTCGCTATCCTAGAACGGACTCGGCATCGGACGCAACTCGAGCGGCACTGGTAGCCGCTCCAAACTCGTCCATGTCGTGCCCAAGTAAGGGATTTCGTCGGGTACTACGCATGAATCCGATTTCCTGTTTACTCGGTTTGTTCTATACCAACCACCGACTCCGCCTAGGACACTCGACTGTTATGCGCGGGCTCTCTTGCCGTCTTGAAACGGGGCCATGTTTTGGATGAATCTCAGGAAGTGATCGGCACTGGTAGCCGATCCAGACCCGTCCAAATCCGTGACCCCAGTGAAGAGATTTCTTATGAGCCTCTGTCTAACTCTCGGGCCTGTTTGGGAGGGTGTGCTCCATTTTGCTCCCCACCGCAAATTCTCCCAATTGCTATGCATGGTCTCTCTCGGCGTCTCAGAACGGCCTCGGCATTGGATGCTTTGCGTAAAACGGATCGGCACTGGTAGCCTTCCAAAGCCGTCCATGTCGAGGTCTAGTAAGGGAGCCTCTGTGTAGCTTTTGGGTTGTTTTTGTTTACACCCGACTCCCGCCTGGGATGCTCGACTGTTATGCGTGGGCTGTCTTGCCGTCTCGGAACGGGTTTTGGTTTTGGACGCATCTCGGGAAGTGATCGGCACTGGTAGTCGATCCAGATTCGTCCAAATCCGCCCCCAGTAAAGAGATATCTTGGGGAGCCTCTGTCTAACTCTCGGGCTGCTTGGGAGGGTGCGCTCCGTTTTGCTTTCCAACACAAATTCTCCCAATTGCTATGCAAGGTCTCTCTCTGCGTCGTCTTGGAACGGTCTCGGCATTGGATGCATTGCGTAAAACGGATCGGCAATGGTAGCCTTTCCACGGTCATCCATGTCGGGGCCTAGTAAGCGAGGGAGCCTTTGTGTAGCTTTTGGGTTGTTTTTGCTTACATCCGACTCCGCCTGGGTCACTCGACTGTTATGCGTGGGCTCTTTTGCCGTCTCGGAATGGGGGTATGTTTTGGACGCATCTCGGGAAGTGATCGGCACTGGTAGCCGATCCAGATTCGTCCAAATCCGCCCCCAGTGAAGAGATATCTTGGGAGCCTCTGTCTAACTCTCGGGCTGCTGGGGAGGGTGCGCTCCGTTTTGCTTCCCAACACAAATTCTCCCAATTGCTATGCAAGGTCTCTCTCGGCGTCGTCTCGGAACGGTCTCGGCATTGGATGCATTGCGTAAAACGGATCGGCACTGGTAGCCTTTCCAAGGTCGTCCATGTCGGGGCCTAGTAAGCGAGGGAGCCTTTGTGTAGCTTTGGGGTTGTTTTTGTTTACATCCGACTCCGCCTGGGTCACTCGTCTGTTATGCGTGGGCTCTTTTGCCGTCTCGAAAAAGGGGGTATGTTTTGGACGCATCTCGGGAAGTGATCGGCACTGGTAGCCGATCCAGACTCGTCCAAATCCGGCCTCAGTAAAGAGATATCTTGGGAGCCTCTGTCTAACTTTCGGGCTGCTTGGGAGGGTGCGCTCCGTTTTGCTTCCCAACACAAATTCTCCCAATTGCTATGCAAGGTCTCTCTCGGCGTCGTCTCGGAACGGTCTCGGCATTGGATGCATTGCGTAAAACGGATCGGCACTGGTAGCCTTTCCAAGGTCGTCCATGCCGGGGCTTAGTAAGCGAGGGAGCCTCTGTGTAGCCTTTGGTTGTTTTGTTTACATCCGACTCCGCCTGGCCATCAGTCTGTTGCGGGGTTTCTTGCCGTCTCGGAACGGGGGTATGTTTTGGACGCATCTCGGGAAGTGATCGGCACTGGTAGCCGATCCAGACTCGTCCAAATCCGGCCTCAGTAAAGAGATTTCTTGGGAGCCCCTGCCTAACTCTCGATTTGCTTGGGAGGGTGCGCTCCATTTAGGTCCCCACCGCAAAATCTCCCAATTGCTACGCACGGTCTCTCTCAGCGTCTCAGAACGGCCTTGGCATTGGATGCTTTGCGTAAAACGGATCGGCACTGGAAGCCCTTTCCAAAGCCGTCCATGTCGGGGTCTAGTAAGGGGGAGCCTTTGTGTAGCTTTTGCGTTGTTTTTGTATACACCTAAGACCCCCGCCTGTGACACTCGACTGTTATGCGTGGGCTCTCTCTTGCCGTCTCGGAACGGGGTATGGTTTGGACGCATCTCAGGAAGTGATCGGCACTGGTAGCCGATCCAGTTTCGTCCAAGTCCGGCCTCAGTAAAGAGATTTCTTTGGGAGCCCCTGTCTAACTCTTGGATTGCTAGGGAGGGTGCGCTCCGTTTTTCTCCCCAACACAACTTCTCTCCCAATTGCTATGCAAGGTCTCTCTTGGTGTCGTCTCGGAACGGTCTCTGCATTGGATGCATTGCGTAAAACGGATCGGCACTGGTAGCCTTTCCAAAGTCGTCCGTGTCGGGGGCTAGTAAGGGGGGAGCCTTTGTGTAGCTTTTGGGTTGGTTTTGTTTACACTGACTCCGCCTGGCCAATGACTGTTGCGGCTCTCTGCTGCCCGGAAATGTTTGGTTTCATCTAGGGAAGTAGATCGGGCACCTGGTGAAGTCGATCCAGACTGTCCAAATCCGGCCCCAAGAAGAGGATTTTGGGAGCCTACGTCTAACCCTCGGGCTGCTGCTTGGTAGGGTGCGCGCTCCGTTTTGCTCCCCACCACAAATTCTCCCAGTTGCTATGCAACGTCTCTCTCGGCGTCTCGGAAAGGTCTCGGCATTGGATGCATTGCGTAGAATGGATCGGCACTGGTAGCCTTTCCAAATCGTCCATGTCGGGGTCTAGTAAGGGGGGAGGGAGCCTTTGTGCAGCGCTTGGGTTGTTTTTGTATACACCGAGGACCCCCGCCTGGGATACACTCGACTGTTATGCGTGGGCTCTCTCTTGCCGTCTCGGAACGGGGGTATGTTTTGGACGCATCTCGGGAAGTGATCGGCACTGGTAGCCTATCCACAGCTTCGTCCAAATCCGGCCTCAGTAAAGAGATTTCTTTGGGAGCCTCTGTCTAACTCTCGGATTTGCTTGGGAGGGTGCGCTCCGTTTTTCTCCCCAACACAACTTCTCCCAATTGCTATGCAAGGTCTCTCTCGGCGTCGTCTCGGCATTGGATGCATTTCGTAAAACGGATCGGCACTGGTAGCCTTTCCAAAGTCGTCCATGTCGGGGTCTAGTAAGGGGGAAGCCTTTGTGTAGCTTTTGGGTTGGTTTTCTTTACACCCTACTCCGCCTGGGTCACTCGACTGTTAGTAGTGGGCTCTCTTGCCGTCTCGGAACGGGGGTATGTTTTGGACGCATCTCGGGAAGTGATCGACACTGGTAGTCGATCCAGACTCGTCCAAATCCAGCCCCAGTAAAGAGATTTCCTTGGGAGCCTACGTCTAACTCTCGGGCTGCTGCTTGGGAGGGTGCGCGCTCCGTTTTGCTCCCCACCACAAATTCTCCCAGTTGCTATGCAAGGTCTCTCTCGGCATTGGATGCATTGCGTAAAACGGATCGGCACTGGTAGCCTTTCCAAAGTCATCCATGTCGGGGTCTAGTAAGGGGGGAGGGAGCTTCTGTGTAGCTCTTGGGTCGTTTCTGTATACACCTAAGACCGCCTGGGGACATTCCCCGACTAGTTGGCAAGTGGCTCTTCGGTCGTCTCGGGAATCAGGTAATGGATGCATCTGGGAAGTGATCGAATCGGTAGCTGATCCTGGACTGTCCAAACTGACCCGTGGTAAAGAGATTCTCGGAGCCCTCTGTCTAACTCTGCTTGCTTGGGAGGGTGCAATCCATCTTGCTCCCCACAACAAGCTCTCAATCGCTATTCAGGGCGTTTCGGAACGGCCTCGGCATTGGATGCATTACGTAAAACGGATCGGCACTGGTAGCCTTTCCAAAGTCGTCCAAGCCGGGGTCCAGTAAGGGAGCTTTTGTCTAGCTTTTGGGATTTTCTTTA
>VCHN02000829.1:0-29021 GCA_007115665.2 Sequoiadendron giganteum | reverse complement strand
CTCTCTCTCTCTCTCTCTCTCTCTCTCCAATTCATTCCAAAAACAACACTTCCTATACAACTTTAGTTTTTCATTTTTCTATTTATTTATTGTTTGGATTTTATCACAAAATAATTTTTATTTTTATTAAAAATTTATTATATTATTTTATTTAAAAATCCTTTTTTATTTTATTTATTATATAATTTTTCTTTTTTTATTGTTTTGATTTTATAACATAGAACAAATTTTATTTATATTAAAAATTTATTATATATTATTTTATTTATTTTAAGAATCTTTTTTATTTTATTTATTATACAAATTATTTTATTTTAGTTTATTTATTATATAAGTTATTATATAAGTTATTTTATTTTATTTTATTAATTATATAAATTATTATATAAATTATCTCATTTTATTTTATTTATTTATTACATAAATTATTATTTATTATATAAATTATTTTATTTGTTTCTTTGATAAATTAAGGCAGGAAAATGCCAAAGGCATTAGGGTTTGTTTATTTTATTTAATTTATAAATATAAACACCTTATATTCAGTCAATGATTACTCTGCACATAGCTATGGAGAACATAGAACATGTAATGATTGCGCAAATAAAATAAGTCAAGGCCAAATAAAATAAAATAAATTTGTAACTTTCCTCGAGATGGAGAAGGCGTCTCCTGGAACGAATCTGCTGCACCTTTGACCCGTCAAAGTATATAAAATAAAATGAATCTACTGAATAGACAGTTGTAATATTGGTGGCTACTCTGAAGCCGCCGAGTGACTCGAGCTGAGGTAATGGTGACTGTTAGAGTAATTGGGTATTTACTTTATTAATTAAACAATATTTGTTTAATTATGTAAAGTTCCCTTTTACCTCTTTTCACTTAAGCTAACATTAGGTACATAATAATTAATTACTTTATTAATTATTATTGTGCAAGCCTAGGGTTTTCCTTTTTTAGGGTTTTCATCTATATGTAGTTGAAAACTATCTTTTGTATCATTAATTCATTTTACATTTTGTGTGAATTCATGGCTCCACATTTTTGAGCATTTCCTTTGTTGCTTCTCTTTGTTTCTCCTTGTAACGGGTTATTTGCTTGCAAAGATCTTTTGGGCTTCTGTGGTGTTGTATCTTCTCAACTCCAACATGGTATCATAGCTTCAGATTTGCAGCTGCTTGTTCTTGTTTTGAGATTTTGCATTGGAAGCAAATCTAGGGTTCTAAGTTTTTTTTGGGTGGATTCAGCATACTCCATTTTTTGGGTTCACTTTGGGCTCAAATGGACAGTTCCATTGGATTCATAGCACCCAAAAACCCCTAAAACGACTGTCAAATCGTCGATTTTGGCCACAGTCAACTAGGGTTGCAAAAAAATTTTAGGGTTTGGCCGTACGGCCTCCTCAGAAAAATATTCGGAAAAAATAAAATTTAAAAATAAATAAAACCTTAGGTTTTATTTCATTTTTCAGTGGCCCGTTACATTTTTCTACCGCTGCCCATCCATCGCCAAGTGGCCACCACTCCTCTGCCCGGTCGCCGCTTTGCCCCTGTCGGCCACTGCTTCACTGGCCGCTCCGTCGTCGGCCTCCGCGACACCCCGAACTCCACCGACACTATTGTGCCTAGCTCTACCGACTTTGCCGAGCTTCCTGCATGCTCCTCTGCTGACTCCACTGAGCTCCCTACGTGCTCCTCCGCCGACTCCGCAGAACCCGCCCAGCTCGACCGCCTCTAAGCCTGCCGACATGAGCTCGCCGACCCGCGTCGGCTCCTCCAGCCTCCGCAAGCTCCTAACACCCGCCCCCCGGTCACATGAGTGACTGCGATCTCCACCCAGCCGCCAGCCCCCTGGTTGTCCACGTGACCAGGGGCTGAAGAATTTAGCCCTTGAGGGCTCCAAACAATATTTTTTTTGCACATTGGAGCAGCTTGCGCTAAATCGGGCGTAGAATGGGCAATTTTTTTCAGTTTTTTACAAACGAGATATCACCGGAAAGCTGGTTCCGGCGCCGTTCTAGTGGTACTGGTAATTTTTCTTGGTTTTGAAGTTTTTCTATGTTTTTTGCCAGTCAAAGTCAGAACTTGGTTTTTTCACTCCAAGGGGCGTATCTTTTGTGTCTGAACTCCGTTTTACACAAACGAATAGGCGTTGGAAAGGTATTATAGTGCTCTTTCCAGATTTACAGTCTATTTTATCAAAATATTTACCAAGTATTTTTTATTCAGATTTGTGTGTTTTTACACTTTGCTCAATTACTTGGTCATTCTGGCTCCTTCATGAGTTTTATTTGCATGGGATGGGTTATATTAATTTGATCTCAATGCTGTAAGGTCAGATTTCTCAGTTTGTTTTTCATTTGAAGAGTTATCATGGGTTTTCTTACTCACCCTTAAGTTGTTCTTTTGGAACGGGGTAATTATGAGTCATGGGCAAAGGGTATACTTACACATTGTAGGTGGCTTAATATTTTGCCTTATTTGTATGATGTCATACCTGAACCAGCAACTTTAGAGGGTAGATTAGCATGGGATATTATTAGAAATCACATTGCAGGAGTTATATTGTCTAGTGTTGATCATGACACTGTGTTGGCTATATCAGACATTGATTGTCCTCACCCACTTTGGACACATCTTTGGGAGATCTATGGAGACCCTATTCTATCTCCATTCCCAGAGGATCCTGCTTCAGATTTTCTCATACCCATTGCTTGGCGAGAGAATACACCATTTGATCATGATACTTTAGAGGAGCTTGAGTATTTAGACACCCTTACATATTCCGATGGATCAGAGGTTTGTCTCATAGTTCCTACTCTTCAGACTGAGACTTCATCAGCATCTCTTGTTGTTCTTGATTCAGTACAGCAGGAAATCATACATCTTCCAGACATAGCTACTTTGGACTCTTATGTTGCAGACATATCTTTCTTGTTTGTGGAGTCCTATATTGCAGATTTGGAGGATTATTTTGAGGACATTCATCTCCTCTACCTTGACAGTCAGGTTATCACTGTTCACCCACCATTATCTGTGCATTCAGAGGTTGCATTTCAGTATTCTCCACATCAGTTTGGATTTGACATTATTTGTTTCCATTCAGACAGTGAGACTCTTCAGCATCCTATCATGGCACACATCTTGAGACAGATTGGTTCTTCCTTCTTCACAGGGTTTCTTCGGTACAGGTCCATGGATCCGTTTCTTCCCAAGGGGAGGAATATCATTTGCCGCTTCAGGATCTCCTTTTGGATTCTACATCAGGCATCTACCATTGTGACAGGAGTTTCTTCATTGTGGGGGGGCCTTCTTCTCTCTTTCTATATCTCCTATGGAGATCATTGTACATGTACTTATATGATAGAAGCTGTCTATGGGGGGTATTATGTTATCCACCTCCTATCCTTCTTTCATTAGTGCATTGCATTTCTTCCTTGCATTCTATTTTGGGGAGGAGTTTTGTTCCCACTGGGTTTTCTCCTTTACCCCATTTCATTTAGTTTGCATTGATTTTGTACATGGGTACCTGATCTGGCCTTGTTGCCGGGACCCATTGCTTTTGCTTTCAGTAGCTTCTTCTAGGTTTTAGCTTCTCCCTATGTCTATCTTAAGGGGGGGTGTTAGAGTAATTGGGTATTTACTTTATTAATTAAACAATATTTGTTTAATTACATAAAGTTCCCTTTTACCTCTTTTCACTTAAGCTAACATTAGGTACATAATAATTAATTACTTTATTAATTATTATTGTGCAAGCCTAGGGTTTTCCTTTTTTAGGGTTTTCATCTATATGTAGTTGAAAACTATCTTTTGTATCATTAATTCATTTTACATTTTGTGTGAATTCATGGCTCCACATTTTTGAGCATTTCCTTTGTTGCTTCTCTGTGTTTCTCCCTGTAACAAGTTATTTGCTTGCAAAGATCTTTTGGGCTTCTGTGGTGTTGTATCTTCTCAACTCCAACAGTGATAGCATACGCTGATGCTCGTAGGTAAATGCTCAAACTAAAATCCCCTGCCATAAAATTTGTGGGGTTCTCGCCAGCGTCAAACTACTGGAAATGTTGGTGTTGTTCCCCCACGTATAATAGCCTATCGGCTAAATAAGCATAAATTTTTTTTCACTTTACTCAGGTGACATACTTCATACTAAGTGTAAGATGTAATTAACATCCTATGAAGCTAAATCATGTATTGAACACATTAATCAAGGAGTCTAAAAATATTGTAGTGAAATGATTTGTTTGTCTTAATTTTTAATAATTTTATAATGAATACATTAATATTAAATTATTTGGTCATAATTTTTTAAATAATTTTATAATGGATAAAACAATATATAATAATTAAATGGTTCATAGAAGTAATCAACATAATTATTAATTTTTTTTAAGGAATTTTGGAAGAAGTTTCAAATTATAATTATATGTCAAAATAATATTTAGAGGAATGATTTAAATTTAAGGTTTTAAATATATATAAATTTTTATTTTTTTTCCATATAGTCATGTTGTCATGTAGTTAATTGTTTTTCTATACAAGAAAATAGGGATATTAATTTAATAGATATTAAAATAACATTTTTGTTTGTTTGATAGCTTGTGTACTTTGAGAAATATTATAAGTTTTATGTTGGAAATCATGCTTAGTGTTAGGATGGCTAACTTGGAGTGTGTTAAGTGAGAATTCATAATCCCCTTTTCCTCCACCTTGTGAGTGCATAATCTTTAGATTTGAATGCTAGTTCTACATTCTCATTGATGTGTGTGTACATGTAATTTTGATCATGCTAAAGGTGGATATTATTGTTGGAAGAATGAAGAACATATCATTGATGTAGCTTTTGTGTTGTCATTGATGTCACCATGTTATATGAGTTGGAATTGCAGGTTTAAGCTCAAGGTTGATTTGGTATTCTGAAATGATATATAGGTTTTATCCTCTAGTATTTTGGTCTACAATCCTCTATCGGTGACTATTCTTGCTCATAGTTTTTGGATGTTGGAAGCGTTTAATTTCATAATCTCATTTGTTTAAGTGCTTGTATAGAAATTTGGCATTGTTTTGTTGATGTATTTTGTTATTAGGTCTATCTTTGGACAACCTAATAAATAGTTGGTGGTATACTTAATTTATTTTGTATTACGAAAGTATGTACGACCTATCCTAAGTCCAAGCTAAGGGTATGTGCAATATTATCATGGAAAAATAGGCCCTTAAATGGCAAAAAAATTAGAAAAATCAGAGTTAGGAAACTTGACAAAAAAATGTGAATAAGTTATCTATATTATTTCAAAAATATGTAAGAATGGAATTTGTAGAAAATTTAAAGTAGTTTCTAAATTACTAGGTTTATTTAAAAAAAAAAAAATCTATTTGGTGAAAACTTGAAATTTCAATACAATAGTACTTAAATTTCAAGGAATAAATAAGTAGTCTGTGTCTAAAATGATAATATTTTTTATAATATTTTAGATATAAGTAGAGGACTCATGTTCCGATGTGATGTATATTTTTTTGTAATTTTTTCCAAATAAATAATTAATTATAAAAAATTTATGACAACTTTTAAAAAATATAAAGACACGTATGCATGATCACCTTAACTTGGTCAAAACTTCAAGAAATTCAAATTTTTTATTTTTTAATATTATAGTATGCGAAGCATAGAATGTGACACATGTTTTGGATTCAAAAAATATGATACCATTTGAAAGCTATAGATTTTTTTCAATCAGCCTAAAAATCAGGACTTTATTCATAATTAAATAGAAAATGAATAATAATTATTTATTAAATTCAAAATAAAGCATAATTTATATTGGTGGAAAGTTGGGAATGTCCTTTAAAAACCCTTTTCATTTCAGACATCCAAAAATAACATTATGCATTCCACTGTAACTAACATCATGCATTCGTTTCTTCTACTAATCAATTAAAGCAATTTATTGATTTAATCCTAAGGTTCATCAAGCTTAATTAAATAAATCAAATTATTTAATTAAGTTCCTAAGGTTCTTCTTATTTGATTTAATAAATCAAACTGATTTAATCAAATGTCAAATCCCTAAAATCCCCTAAGTTAATTAATCTAAATTAATTAACTTCTAATCATGATTATCATTCTCCAGCTTTTGACTCAACTAGAGTCAAAATCCAAACTCCTAACTAACCCACCCACTTGCACCAATAAATCAATTTATTGATTTATAATTCCTCTAATTACATTCAAAAGGGCATCAAAATGGAATATTCTTCCAATTTGAATCTTCCCCCCAAAAGGGACTTGTCCCTTCCAACAAGGTTTTAAATGCTATTTGCACAAGTCAACATAGCATTTATTGCACCTTTCATCCCCCCAAAACATGTCAAGTCATTCAAATTCAAATTTGAAATTGGCACATTGGCCAAGACTTGCACATTCCTCACCCTCTCACAGCTTGACAAGTGTCATCTTGTCATTGGCCCATGAATGATCCCACATTCATCAATTTGGCCTCTCATCTCTCCAAGCTCAACTATAAGTTGAAGGCTTCTCTCCTTCAAACAACACAACAGCCACATTTGAAAGTATTTGCACTATAGGCAACTTGAGTTCAAGCATCTCATTGTCTATTTCACCAAGCTTATCAAGGATTGGGAAAGGGCTCTTTCACATACTCAAAGAGCACCAATCCAATATGGGATAGTTTTATTTCATATTTTGCATGTTTTGTTCATGTTTGTTATTTAGTTACATTTGAATCATGAAATAATATCTCATAAGGATGTGATTTCTGTTATTTTGTTTGTATCATGTTGCTAACACACTTGCATATTTCTTCATCCTACAAATGGCGCTAGAAGGAGGGCTATAAATATAGAAAATAAAATAAAATCTATGTTCTATTTGATATAGATTATTGCAATGGATATGACTAGTTTCTGATTCAAGATCTAATCCAATGTTTTGATACTATTCAAAAAAAAAAAAAAAATAGTTTTTATACAAGTTTCAGAAATGTGTTGCTCAGTCACTTCCGGAAAATTCTTTGTTCCTTCATCCCTGCTGACCAGGCTTTGCTTCGTTGCTTATCCATATATGAAATTCATACAAAGTTGTGCCTAAAAGGAAAAGAAGACTATGGCGGTTGAGGGATTTTCAATAATAATACATATATATATTTTCTAATCAAACATTGCAAATAGATCTGCTTGTTATTTCCCGTAGCTCTTTTCTTTCTAGTGTATGATTTTGAATGTTGCAGGTAGGTACACTGAAATACACAGCTTTCACAGCTTCAATAAACACGTGGACCTTTTGTAGTGGGAGTAGGCAAGACTGAACACTTTATGTGTAGCCTTTCCTCAAAATACACAGCATCTACCCTTTTCTAAATAATTCAAACTCCTTGTTCATTAGAAATTCAACGAGTTAGATATGTTTGTCAATTAATGTTGAACATGGGGAAAGTTGATTATTGCCTGAATAATTAAATGCTTGTTTTTTACTACGACTATCTTTATGGGATAGCTGTTGGGATCCATATTTATCATGGTTACAAGTACTTGCTATTTCCATGGGGTGGATGTATTTCATTAATCTATGCCCGCTTAAATAACGAGGTGGAAATATATTATTGTGATCTGTGCATATACCACGAAAGGTAAGGATAGGTGCATGACTGTCATGCTTAAAGAAAGCTTAAGGTGTTGCTGCAAAACTGGGGTATGCCATATTCTTCCTAGCACTTAGAATGGTTATCAAGAAAAAGATGTGGAATTCACTTTTACACCTGCAGTTTTCTTTTAAGTCTAGCAATCTAGGAAGTCACAGCTCTTAAGTCTTGTCTATGTTCCCGACCATTCAAATGTCAGCCTCAAACGTCTGTAATATATGTCCTTGTTATGACTAGAACCTTGATCATAGGGAGACATAAGCACACACAAGATAGGACAATATTACGTACATCTGGATGGGACATAAAGCTATTAAAGAATCTGTGTAAAGCTCGCAATCTGATGGTTGTTTCCTATGCTACTCCATGTTCCCACGCCTATGCTGCAAATAACTCCCTTCCTAGGTGCGAATGTGATCTGAGTTGTGACTATGATTATGATTTTATCGGACGTGAGATATCATGTTGAGTCCCCTTAAGCTATCTTCAAAAGCAGAAGCAGCATCTACAGATTCCATATACTATAAGAAAGAGCAGCGAAAACCATGCTAGGAAGATCATTAAGGCGTTGAGGTTAGCCAAGCAAGATATTTATTTGTCAATACCAACCATCAATACAGTATTTGAATTTCTCCATAGCAACCGGTGGAAGAGGCCTGTCAGTGTCAGTAACAAAACCATAATCCTAACCAAGTCAAGGACAAGACTATCTTATGAGTGTCTTAGTGCGCATTTGAGTAATGTGATATGATGCAAGTGGGATGGTATTTATTATCTTTTTATGTGTCACTTGAGCTGATTAGGCATTGTATTAATGATAGATTCAGACTTTACTCAAGTCGATTTGGACTCTAGAGAATGATCTATGGTTTTCACTTTAATTATGCTATCCCATAGGCTTACTGTAGGTTGTCATTACTGTCTGCAGTCATTTAAAATAAAAGATTGTTAGACAATGCAAGCTGTCACGTACCAAAGATTGTCCTCACTTGCTGTCACGTACCAAATCTGTAAATAGTCAGTGAAATTAGATACCTGTGAAACAAAGATTGCTACACCTTCCAACATGACAGAAAAGGAGATCTCTTATTTGTTATTAGGAAACAACATCTAATGTAATCTTTGTTGGCAATCTTTAGAAAAATCAGGAAAATACAAAATTGATAAAGTTTGGTGGCTAGGGAAGCTAGAAATATTTGGTTGGAAAAGAGTGGTATAGTATCATATATGGATAGTACTTTGGTTGTTATTGTAAAGCTTCTTTTGTAATAGACCAATATTTGAGATCATATAACTTGCTTAAAATTTGATTTTTAGTGCCATTATTTCTTTTACAAAAAAAAATATTCATGACAAATGTAATTTCTTGGCAATGATGCATTACTACATTAACTCCTTGTAAATAAACTTCATTTCTAAAGTTTTACTTTGTAATGGAATAGGTTGAAACATCAAAGTTGAAAGCAAGGTGTTAGAAGGTAGAAACTTGAAGGTATTGACAACAAGATTGAAATTGAAGGTTCAAGCAAAAAAAAACGAAGGCGGAAAGAGTGGAATTGAAGATTTTATTGACAACAAGACTTGAAAAGCATTTTTTAATGCTTGTTTTAACAATCTTAGAGCTTCCATTTACTACCCTTTTTTTCTGTTTTTAGCTAAATCACCTTTCAATTTGGGCTTAAAATCAATCAATGACTTGATATTTTCAAAGTTGGTTAAAATTGAACCTTAGAAACACTTACTAGAGTTTCAATTTGGACTTAAAATTGAACAAGGCAAACTTCACATCTCAATTGGTGCTTTTAAAACGAACTCATAATTGCTTTGAGGAATTTAAAATTGAGCATGTGTACTTTGTGTTTTGTAAACTTTTTTGCAAAGTAGTGTCATTTAAAAAGGTGTATGCGCTTCTCTCGCGCTTCACGGCGATCTTGAGAATCAAAAGTCTTTTTGGTGACCCTAAGTTGCATAAAAGATTGCCTCCACACTTCGATTTGGAATCTAAAATTGAACAAAACATGCGAGTGTGAGCACGATATATTGCGGAGGTTCTCCCCTTTGTTTTTCAACAAAGGTTGTGTGAACGACGGGATATGTTAGCTCGCTTTTGTTAACTTAGAGGGCCTGCCTTGTGGGAAAAAGTAATCACCCAAGGGAACGACCCAACCGGGAACACGCTAAAGCCAAGCGACTTCCACCCGGGATATAAGTGTGGATATTGGAACAAAGGCCAATATCACGAGGATTATTCCGACGAGATGGACAGCAATGGACTCTCGCCGACGTTGGATAATCCCCCACGAACGGAATGCCGAATTAGAACCCTTGTTTAGAAATTGGCCAAAACCTTATCTATCTTGTTGGTGCAAGAGGTCATGTCCTCTGAAGCCGCCCCACATAACATGCGGTCTTGTTGTGGAAATGGAAAGTATGCCATGGGAGATTCATGGGTACTAATGCTTGGCTGACCCGAATAAGTGAGTGTCGTGGAGGGGAGCCAGTGTGGTCAAGCATTTAGCCATTCGCACAAGATATGCGCAGCTGGATTTATCCAAGTGGGAACCCAACAAGGTATTGTCTCATCAACCTAGGAGTGTGAAAGTGCTTGGAAAAAACACATTGCTTGATCTTGAAAACATTTGGAAAACAAACATACACAAAAACCTTGAAATTTCAAACACCTTGTGGGGAACAAATACCTATTGATGAACTTGCCCACTCTTGCTTTCCCTAGGAATCACATTCCTAGAGGTTTCTAAGTGTGCAAATTCTACCATCATTTGTTTCTAATAAGGATAAACATAAGGAACTTTTGCCCTATTTTCCTCGATTTCCGCATAAAGGACCTTGTGGAATGAGAAAGAGAATGGGACATTAGACATATAGTTTGAAAACCTAAGCAAGCAAGTGTCTTGGATAAAAAGAACCTCATTTAACCAAGATAAAAGACAAATTTGATTACACATGTGTTTTCTAACATAATCAAAATCCCAAAAATCGAAGTTCAAAAAGCTTAGTGTGAAAGCTAGTGAGAAGCGTCTTGAGATCCTGAATTGTCTGAAAGGTTTACTTTCCTCTCATAGGAAATATAGCGTGTTCTTCAACACCGAGGTCTTGTAAGCAAAAGTATCATCTAGGTCAAGTCTAGGATCAAATTTAATCACTTTCATCCATCTTTCAACCATCAAAATCAATCAAATTTCCACCTCACCAACAACTCTTGGAATCTTTGTCATCTTTTATGCTAAACTCTTAGGCGAAATCAAATCACTTTGTTTGACTTAACACATCTAGTCAAACCATCATCTTATACACGAGTTCTCTCTTGGATAATACAACTTCCTAGAGTTTACAAGTTCATCTTGTTTGGCTTAACACAACTAGCCAAATTATCAAATCATCATCACGTTTGACTTGACACACTTAGTCAAACTACCATCTTGTAGGAGTTCACTCTTGGATAACACAACTTCCTAGAGTTTTACGATTACATTCATCACTCTTGTTTGACTTAACACATCTAGTCAAACTATCACTCCAACCATGATCAATCAAGTCCTAAAAGTTTAGCATTTCCTTCAAAGTTTCTTTAAGAGTTCCATTCATCCATATCACTCATCTTTCGTTATCTCATCCTCATCATCACTTTGATCCTTCAATTATCCTAGTTCTTTGCTTCTTTGAACCTAAGGTTTAGACTGATCTAAAGGATTAGAGGTTCATCTCTTACATTCTTGAAAATTGATCTTCATTTTATGGTTCAAACTCGATCTCAACACAAGAGGGACATGGAATATAAATTTGATCCATCCATCATGAGCAATTCGATTCAACCAAACTATCCAAGCCTTGCAATACCATTTGATTATCAAAGCTTGTACAATACATACATGGGAGCATTATCTCATACAAATATCAATGGTACAACGAATGTGAGTATGCCCAATCCAAAGTTTGGAACATCTTTCCCAATGATAGATTCAAATCCAAATCCAAATCTGCAAATCTATCAACCAAACACTCAATGCATGAATTTTTCAAACAACATTATCCCACCAAATCCATACATACCAAGTGCAAATTTACCAAACATGACCATTTCAAATCCACACTTGGTAAACTTTGGGGTCGACATGTTTGCAAATCCCCCTAATGTTGTTCAAAATCCTAGCAATATATTGGCAACTCCATATGTTGATCCAAGTCAAGGTAACAACATGCAAAATCAAAGTTACCTAAATCCAAGCAATATGATTCTAGACCACAACAATGTTCAATTTCAATCTATCATGCCAAATCAAAACATCATACCAAATCATCCCATTTTTCCATCGATATCGCAAAAACAGATGGAAACCATCCAAGCAACCCCAACAATCAACACCATTCCCATTCCACCACCACCGCCACCACCGCCAAAATACAACACGACCAATTCATTCTCCATCATGTTGCAAGCTACACAAGAAGCTTCCCGCAAAAAGGCACTCCAAGCCCAACAAGCTACACAGCTAGTTGCTCAGCAAGCACAAGCGGCTCAAGTAGCCCAACAAGCGCAAGCACAAGCAGAATTCTACGCACTATTGCAATCAATCCAAGAAGAAGTAGCACAACAAAGAGCCCAACAAAAAGCTTTGTTGGCACAAAAACAACATGACGAACAACAAGCGTTGTTGGCTCAGCAGCAAACGCAGGCCTTACCCGCTCAACAAAGCTTGCAACAGATTCCCACCGCAATTGTTGAAAACAATGATCAAGATCTATCCATCAATGAACACATTGAAGATGTTCCCATCTCATTCAATGATCAAATCATCACACACCAAAGAGGCACTTTTCAATCACGATCAAAACTCACAACGATACCCAACAATGATCCAATCCAAGAAACATTAACATCATTTGATCCTATGTTTGAGAACATTGACAATCCCTCCACCAAAATTGTTGAAAACAATGATCAAAATCAATCCATCAATGAGCACATTGAAGATATGTCTACCCCATCCATTGATCAAATCGTCGTTCATCAAGAGCCACTTTTTAGCAATCTATTTCAAGATGTGTTAACATTATTTGATCCCATTGACATAAACCAAGATCCATCCACCAATGATCATGTTGACAATGTCTCTACATCACCTAATGAGTTAGAGGACATATTTCAAGAACATATTCCAAAGCATGATCAAAATCTTCCATCAAGGTCTAGCAATGGCCCTTCCAACAACATATTGACATCCTTTGACCTCATGGTTAAAGATATTGAAGGAATCCCTATCTCAGCATTTGATCCAAATCCTCTCAAAATTCAAGAGAATATTGAGCCACTTCCCAGTGACGATGTCCAAGAACCCCTTGTAGACAATCCATCCTTTGAAATTGACCCATGTCAAGAACTTGATCAAAAGCATGGTGAAAGCAATTCCAGAATTAGTCAAAATCAAGAATTTGTATCTCTGAGATACTACAATGATCTAATGGGAACTCTTTTATCTATACAAGATGCTGCAAATGATGACCATATCCGCATAGCACATACTCTTCCATCTACCCATGAGATGCTTTCTTTGGATGGACCTGTAGATGATCTTCATTCAAAACAAGAGTCTCATACTCTTGAAATCATTACTGGGAAACAAGAGTCTCCTACTCTTAACATTGGTACACAAGACCAAGATATAGAAAATTTTGGGGACATAGCAGAAATAAATCATGAAGAAGGTTTCTACAAAAATTATGAATCAGAGACATCATATGGAGACATATTAGAAAGCTTCTACAAAAGTTGCAAATCAGAAACATCCTATGGACACCTAGCAGAAATAGGGCATGAAGAGGACTCCTACATAATTCATGAATCAGAAACATCCTATGAAGTGAGTCATGAGGAAGACTTTTGTGTAGACAGCAAAGCATCAACACTTCTTGAAGAAGCACTACAATCTGATATATCACAAGATCAAGTTGAAGATATCAATCAGGCATTCATCCCACTTATGGAAGATCCTATCACTTATAAACTTGGATCACTCACCTTTGTAAGGGAAAATCATCTTATCAATAAAAGAGCTATGACATTTGAAGATCTGCCACAGAGCAGAGAAGGAGCAACACCTTGTTTCCAAGGGAAATCATATCCTTTTGCAAATCAAATGTTTCAACAAATGAATTATCAAGGCAGAGGATTAGGCCTACAGGAACAGGGTATCCTAGAACCAGTGCAGATTTTTGGCAATCCTAAGCGTCAAGGCCTTGGTTACTCAACAATCAAGGGATCTCAACATATCAGTAATACTATCACCATACTGGGGGCAACTTCGTCTCGAGCAAACATCAACATAGGGAGCATGAAGAATCCTTATGATGAAACTGATGCCAATACTACAACCTGCCATGTCACGAATCTTCATCCACCTATCACCCCATCCACGAATTGGGACCAACATCAAAAGAAAGACTTGAATCGAAGCATGAAGAATGTTATCAAAGAAAAAGAAGCTAAGAAGCATATTGGACAAATCAAGTACATATGGATACCAAAAAATACAAAGAAAGATTATCCCTATCAAACTCCATCAGTCAAAGAAAGTATGGGGCAAAATAAAAATGGGGCAAGTATCCATCAAAGATTTCCACAAAGGAAAAAGCAGGCTTCTCAAGCAACGTACAAAGTGTATCAAGCAGTTGGTCCAAATTCCATGCACACTTCCATATCCACCCATTATTGCTCATCTTCCCAAGTTTGGAGAGTCAAAGGTTCCAAACCATCGACCAATCCATCTGTTACTCCTAAACACACTCCATCCACGCCTCCACGCATGATATCCAATTCTCACATTGACCATGTATTGGCATTGACCCTTCATCATAAGGATTCAGAAGGCACTCTATCGCGATGTGCGCACAAAGACAGAGTTAACTCCAGTATCAGCAAAGCAGAACAAATTTCTCAAAAGTTGCATTCAAGTGCACGTATCTTGGCAAGACAACTTCTACAAGCAGGATATCGATGGCACATTATGACAGAAGCATCAACATCAGCACCACCAGGTGGTTCAGCATCAGCTTAAAATCTCTCAGAAAATACAAAAACAATCAGAAAATGTCCTGAAAAAATGGTCACCCTGATGAAAACCTGGCAAACAGGCATCTTGGTGACAACAAAAAAAATACAAAAATACAAAAAATCCAAAAAAATCAGAAAAAAGGATTGAAAACAGTAAAGAAAAAAAAATCGTCCTCTAGTGAAAACTATTTCGGTGGCACTTTGGACAAGTACCATGATGAAAACTTGGCAAACAGGCGTCATGTGTAGAATCGAGCATCTACGTGCACCAGTTCAAAAGAAAGCATCTTATCACATCCATAATAAAGCTATCATTCCAGTCATATCATCCATTCATCCATGAACCATTTATCCAATCCATTTTCCATCTGCATCCATACTCCAAGTTATCTTGATCTTGGAAAATTTTGGTGCACACTTTACAGTTGCTTATGGTAGACATCTTGACATGGGTCATTTTCACTGATCCCATCCTATCCAATGCTATCTGAGGCTTGAAACATTATCCGAATGAGCATTCCTCTATTCGAACACCTTATCTTATCGCAAGATAATCCATATCCATTCGTATCCAAGAATCTACCCATGGTCATTCAAACATTGCTAGACACTGGGGGCAAATATTTACATCTCGCTTCGGGAATAAATCTTGGTCTATATCATCCAACTTATGTGGTGATCCAAACATTGGCAAACGTGAAATCAATTTGATCAAAGAATTTGTGAGCCAAAAATCCAAGTCACTAGCCCATGGCATATTTTGACAAGAAGACATTCCTTATCATGCTATATCTTTCGTTGAACATCAATCCAAACAATCCATATCAGTCGCATCTAGTGCACACATCAGTGTCACATCAAATCATCAAAGCTATTTTGTTCCAAATCAAGCTTCATTAATCTTGATCAATCGAATCCAATCAATCATCACCTTGTTTGACTTAACACACTTAGTCAAACTATCATCTTGTGCACGAGTTTACTCTAGGATAACACAACTTCCTTGGGTTTACAAGTTCATTATCATCATCTTGTTTGGCTTAACACACTTAGCCAAATTATCAAATCCATAATCACCTTGTTTGGCTTAACACACCTAGCCAAATTATCCTTTTTGTACGAGTTTACTCTGGGATAACACAACTTCCTGGAACTTACGAGTGCATTATCACTTTTGTTTGACTTAACACACTTAGTCCAACTATCAATCCATCAGTCCGATTGATCAACATTAAAGCTTGGTTTTCAACAAAATCCCAAAGCAAAGCACTGATATCATATCATGTCCATATCCGAATCATCAAAATCATGCGAAAAGCCAAAAACATTTAGAAAAACTCATCAAAAAATTCAAAAACATTCAAAAAATCCATCAAAAATTTCAAAAACATCTAGAAAATTTATCAGAAAATCCAAAAACATCCAAATCATCAAAAAATCCAAAAACATGTCAAAATATCGAAAAATCTTCAAAATTCATCATTTAGTCTTATCAGTCTTTCACCTTGTCGAACTACGTCATCTCTGAGCTTGAACGTAGGCAAGGTTGATCTTTGATCATCCCCCGAGATAGTTTGCGTTCGTCGCATTAGCATCCATTTGCCCATCTAGTTAGGCGTCCGTCGCATTGGCATTCATTTGCTTATCTTTTCTTTTACAATTAGGTCCGTCCTTATGCGTCCGTCGCATTGGCAATCCGTTTGCCCATTCATTTATGCGTCCGTCGCATTGGCAATCCATTTGCCCATTTATTTATGCGTCCGTCGCATTGGCAATCCATTTGCCCATTCATTTATGCGTCTGTCGCATTGGCATCCGTTTGCCCATCTAGTTAGGCGTACGTCGCATTGGCATTCATTTGCTTATCTTTTTTACATTTAGGTCATTCTTTATGCGTCCGTCGCATTGGCATCCATTTGCCCATCTATCTCATCCGCAGTCAAGTCAATTGACACAAAATCCAAAAACATTCATAAAATCTTGAAAAAATACTCAAAATATTGGAAAATCTGAAAATCAAAACAGCCTCAAAACATCTCAAAATTCCAAAAACAGCCTCAAAACATTTGAAAAAACCAAAATGATGCACCCGTTCCATCTCGCATTCACCTGCAATAATCGTCATTCCTAATAAATCAATCGTCGCCTTCATCCTTTGGTGAAGCAATCAGAAGCAAGTTTAGCAGGTTCCAAAGTGAACACCTAATCGTCAGAGTCTCAAGTCTAGATCCGTAAGTCAACAAGTTGGTCAACTCGGAGTATCAATAGCTTATCACCCAATCAGTCCTACCAAAACCCTGATCACTACATGTCCTAGGATGAAGCTTTCCTGCGATGGACATAAGCATCAGGTAACCCACATTAGTTTAGCCTGGCTAGCGATACGAAGAACATTAGCTTGTTTATTTACTTTATCTTGGTCTTTTTGACTTATCTTATTTTGCGCTCATTCCAAGGACCTCTCGATGATGCCTAAACAAAACAGGTTTAGAGAGAAAGGAATGGGGTAACGATCATTATCTTTTTATCTGTTGTGCTTGTTGGATGTTCTTGTAAAATAACTTGGCGAATACTTTCTTTGTTGGGTCCGTCCTAGCAGGGTTTCCGTATGTCAAGTGTGAACAAGAGCACTCCTATCTGATTGTCGAGTCAGAGTCCATCACACTAGGCGCAACGCCATCCTGGTTCTTAATACCTTGATGCATCGCCCCTATGTGTGTTATCAAACATAAAGAAAGTTACGCTTTTTATCTCCCATTCCTGGATAAGCAATACATCATCATCTTTCATCATCATCTCTAATAAAGTTGGCTTGTTGAACTTCTGCATCTTCTTGGATTCAAGGGTTGATCCCTCTCATTCTTCTATCCTATCTCATTCTTCTATCCACTTTCATGCTAACAATGCATCCATCTTGCATCCATCCTGCATCCATCCCGCATCTTGCATAATCATGTCATACCATCATATCAGGACAACGTCATACCATCTCATCCATCTCACATGCATCGCATAATCATTTAACATGCTTAAAATAATATAGATTTGTTATTCTAAGCATCTTCTGAACATCTCATTTTCATCATCATTATCATATAGTCTAACCATCCATACATCCATTTTGAACCTCTTTGTCGCGAGATCCACCTCAAATTGTATCTTTTCGCTCGATCTCTCGAGGGGGAAATGTACTAACGTACTTATTTTCTACTGGGGCATCCGAAAAAACCAAAGAATTTTTTAATTTCGATGCCGACAACATCATTCTTTGAACTAATGCAACGAGTACATTGGTTCAAAGAGGGGCAAAATGTAGACATCCAAAAATAACATTATGCATTCCACTGTAACTAACATCATGCATTTGTTTCTTCTACTAATCAATTAAAGCAATTTATTGATTTAATCCTAAGGTTCATCAAGCTTAATTAAATAAATCAAATTATTTAATTAAGTTCCTAAGGTTCTTCTTATTTGATTTAATAAATCAAACTAATTTAATCAAATGTCAAATCCCTAAAATCTCCTAAATTAACTTCTAATCATGATTATCATTCTCCAGCTTTTGACTCAACTAGAGTCAAAAATCCAAACTCCTAACTAACCCACCCACTTGCACCAATAAATCAATTTATTGATTTATAATTCTTCTAATTTCATTCAAAAGGGCATCAAAATGGAATATTCTTCCAATTTGAATCTTCCCCCCCAAAAGGGACTTGTCCCTTCCAACAAGGTTTTAAATGCTATTTGCACAAGTCAACATAGCATTTATTGCACCTTTCATCCCCCCAAAACATGTCAAGTCATTCAAATTCAAATTTGAAATTGGCACATTGGCCAAGACTTGCACATTCCTCACCCTCTCATAGCTTGACAAGTGTCATCTTTTCATTGGCCCATGAATGATCCCACATTCATCAATTTGGCCTCTCATCTCTCCAAGCTCAACTATAAGTTAAAGGCTTCTCTCCTTCAAACAACACAACAGCCACATTTGAAAGTATTTGCACTATAGGCAACTTGAGTTCAAGCATCTCATTGTCTATTTCACCTAGCTTATCAAGGATTGGGAAAGGGCTCTTTCACATACTCAAAGAGCACCAATCCAATATGGGATAGTTTTATTTCATATCTTACATGTTTTGTTCATGTTTAGTTACATTTGAATTATGAAATAATATCTCATAAGGATGTGATTTCTGTTATTTTGTTTGTATCATGGTGCTAACACACTTGCAGATTTTATCAGTCCCACAATTTCATCAATTTTGGATATAAAAAAGTTCGTTAGCCAAATACCCATCATATTGCCACTTTTTGGCCCATCATGATCTTGCACATACCCCTAACATGATATAGCATGCTACACGCTTGAATTGGTTTTGGAAATATTTTTTACATGCTTAAAGCCAAAAATTATTTTTTTGGTGAATAAGAGATGCATCTAATTAGGCTGACCTAATTGATTCTTGTGGATGAGTTAGATATATATTGGATAGTTTTGAGATTGAGGATGATAGATTGAATGCCAATATGAATCAAGTCAAATATTAATCTATTGGTATGCGAGTTTTCTGAGCATCAAAGGAAGTGAATATGTAATTATGATATGTAACTTTATCAGTTTATATTTTGGTTGTAAGCCATTTTTTTATTGTATCTGTGTAGGTAGTGAGCCTCTCGTTTTGGATAGTGAGTTCTAACAATGAGCCACCCTTTGTAATATCTTATAACTGATTATAATATATTGTGAGTTAATCCTCACTGTGGTTTTTCCCATTCTGGGTTTTTCATGTAAAATTTTTGGTATTCATGTGTTGTGTGCTTTTATTTTCTGTTAATGCTTTTACTCATTTTTTACTGGTATATGCATTGGAGCAATTTGATGGTGTTTGTTCAATAAATTAAGGAAGATACTAATTCACCGCACCTATCAGTATCTTAGGTATTCAACAATTGGTACCAAATCTCGGTTCTTGTAAAGAAGCCTAACAACTTGAGGAAGATCTTGAAGATTAAACAAATGGATGATAACGAAGAAATACAGACAACCCTTGATGATCTTGACAAAGTTGAAAATGAAAATAGAGATTTGAAATAAAATCTTGATGAGGAAAATGAATGCATCTGAAAATTGAAAGAGCAATTGAATAAATTCAAAGAAAGGCACAGAGAGGTTAGTGAGCAATTAAAACAATAAAATGAAGAGATTATAGGATTGAAGGTGCAAGTGGAGGAAAAGAAGAGAATTGAAGATTTTTTGAATACAATGGTGCAAATCAAGTTTGATGAATGCTCAAGGATTGAACAAGAAGTGATAAACCTGAGAACAGATCTAGAAAAAGAAAAAGTATGTCAAGATAGTTTCAAAAAAAGTTCCACCAAGTTTGATGAATTGATTGTAGGACAAAAATCATCTAAAGACATGTGGTTTGGGCTTGGAAAGAGGTGAAAGTCCAAAACATATGAAGACCTCAAACATAATGAACAATCAAAAGACTCAAACTAAAGGAAAACATACAAGAAATCCAAGAAGACTACCTATCAAACAACTAAATGAAAAAAGTTACCCATCCTTCAATGGTGTTTTTTTTTCATGCAACAAATTTGGTCACAAGGCAATAGAGTGTAGAAGTAGAATAAGCTAGTATGTTGGATCTTTCTCCAAACAATGTTTTGGGTGCAATAAAATTGGACATAGAGCTAGTGAATACAAAACACAGATGATGAATTGGTTTAATGGAGGTAGAATGAATCAATCTTTTGTTGGCTACTGCTATACATGTAATAGGGTGATCCCATAATACTGGTTTACAATTTTTGGCCAAACTGGACATTGAACTGATTTTTTCTAACTAAATCTTCACTTTTGGGCACCTATAGTGGCTAAAATATGAGGAATTTGAGGATGATGCAAACTACTGATTTGTGACATTTTATCTATGTATTTTAAATATATTTTTTTCAAAAAAATTGAGATCAAATTCCACTTTTTTTTCCATCTCCTTCGAAAACTTTTTTTTTTCAATAAACACCATTTTTAAAGAGTGATGCTCATCACATATACAACATAATTTTCTTTTCCATGAAGGATGGATTCTATTTTTTAAAATTTATATTTGTAACTATGATATTTAGTGCTTTCATCTAGTTTCATAGTGTTTTATAGAATATTTTTTCCTTAATCAAGTTTCAAAGTCAAAGCAATTACAATTCAGACATAGGTCCAGACTATATACAACATAAAAAAGTTTTGTATGTATCAAAATTCTATTTTTTTTGTTGGATCAAGGATTTCAATATATAGTGCACTAATATTTTTCAATTTTTTTTTTTTATAATCTTCTATTTTTGAACATGTGCAGAACAAAGAGCTTGATTTTTGATGAAAAACCTACATTCACAAGAAATAAAAAATAAATATAATAATAAAATTAAATTTATTTAAAATTATACTTTTTGGGAAGCTTATAATAAGGACTAAATTATTACGAAAAATAAATTTTAAATGAATTCATTTGATTCCCCAAAAGGTAAATCAAAAGTGGGTTTTTATCAGCATTTTGATAGGTGTAATGGATACTTCGTTATAGGTATGGTTTAAAAATAGTGTGGTTCTTTCCAAGGGGGTTTGATCTAAGATGGTTTGATCAAATCCTCTTCAATTGGAATCTTTCAAATAAAATTTTTAAAGGATTAAATCATTATATTTTCTAAGAATATGTGATTTCAGTAAAAATCAAAATCTCCCAAAAATTGTAAACCAACATTGTGGGATCACCCAATAAGTTTGGATACACAAAAAATGAGTGCAAATCAAGGGTTAGTGGAGGTCAAAAAAGTCATAGATATGTTGTTTTCTACAATTGCAACAAACCGGGATAGATTTCAATAGTTTATAGAAGTAAAAAGGGAAAGCAATTTGATCAGCTAAGGAAGAATGAACCAATGAAGAAAATTGACAATGATGAGGTTAAGCAAGAAATGAACAAGATATGGAAAAAGAAAGAAGAGACAAAATCATTAGATGCATATATGCCCTCATCCAGTGCAGACAATTCCTTTGGGAATTAGACCTAACATGGTCTTAGGGGGAGAATTAATAGAAAATTATTTGAACCCCCTGATATTTGGCATGTCAGTCTTTGGCACAAAGATATGTTGTAAGGAATGAATAGGCAAATGTTATGCAAAAGGAACCAAAAAAAAATGCAAGCATGATCATTTGTGGGGGAAATTAGGATTTTTAAGTGTAACAATTTTTTTTTTATCAACTTTTTGAATTCCAACACATTTAATATGAATTAGGGCATCACATTGATTTGTAAAGTTAAATTATAAAATATTTTTAATCACTTCGGAATTCGAAGAAAGTGGAGAGCGATTTGGAGCATCCTTGAGGAAATTTGGAGAGAAAGTTGTGCAAACCCTAGTTTTGGTTTTTTTGGAAGGAAAGAGGTATTTTACTCTTTTGTGTTGTGAGTTTGTGTAAATATTCTTTCTAAAATCATTAGAGCTCCGTGTGTGAAAAATGGCAACCCCTGTAGTTGTGAAAGCATTAGAAGGACATAAACCTTCCTATAACAAATATTGTATGAAGGTTTTTGAAGACGACCCTCTGGGTGCCTTCTCATCTATTCCTCATGGTGTCATGCCCACTGAAGACACTAGGATGTACATTTGAGTCAAGATTGAGGATTTTGATCATAGAAAATTGATAGACATGTGGCATAATGAGCTCACTAGGGATAATTTCTTGATAAAACCTGAGTATTCAAATATTATTGTGAAGAAGTTGAATCAATGGAACTCCTTTCCTAATTTAAACTCCACTGTTGATGATAAATATGTTAAACTAGTTCTCAACAGAATGCATGACAATTTTTTTGTGGACTGACAAACCCCATCTTATAACTAAGTGATTAAGGTAGTTACCAGAATCTATGACACTAGACCAATACTAGTATTGAAATCCATGAAGAATGAAGTGGTGATGGAACTCACTTGAGCTACATTTGACAAAAGGGCTCTTGCAACAAAGCCTATTAGTAATCTTGTTGTGAAGTATGTATCTATAATAATCAGACACAAAATCTACTCCACAAATAGAGAAATTTTTGTGTTTGTTACATCAATCTACACTAGTTATGACATGGTAGCCAATGGTGCTAACTATGATTTGTGTGAAATTCTCTGGTAGTAGTTGTATGAGAATCTGAGGATGTCAAAGGATAATATATATGCATTTAAATTTGGTACCTTGATGGTTGTTTGTTGTTCTATTTTCTCAAAAGGCTTCTTGAAAGAGATTATATAGTAATTTGGGACACATCCAAACTAGTTGCACATCAAATTTTTGATTATTTTAATAATTTGGGTGATTTGAAGAGTCAAGATAATGCTTTGACAATATTCTTTGTTGTGTTCAAAATAAACATGAATGAAAGGGAAAGAACTCTGAAGCAAGTTGTTGAGAAAAATAAGGATGATATCATATTTCACGTCTCCTTTGATGACTACATGGTTGAAGTTGTTGAATCCTGGATTGTATGGATTCAACCTTTGGGGTATGAGATTATAGAGGATGAAGCCAAAGGCTATGTACAGGTTTTGATGAAAAATATGAAAGATACCAGTGAACCTAGAATTACCACATATGTAGAAAATATATGGAAGTTCACTTGGAACATAGGAAGCCTTTGAGGAGAAAGAAGGTAGATGAGATGCTTAGAAATTATAGTTTCACTAATGAGAAGATACCACAAAGTAGGGCCTTGGGAGAGTAGAATACTAGAGAATCATCAATTCCAAGGAGATCCAATAAGAAGGCTCCTTCAAAACTTTCTTTTAGCCATGTAGTAGTAATTATTGAACCCAGTGCTCCTGACAAAGGCAAAGGCTTGACTCCTTCTAGACTAGCGACAATATTTGGTAAGAGAAAAGGAATTCCTCTTGTGGCACCTATCAAGTGAGGAAAGAAAAAAAAGCTACAAGGGAAAAGAACCTTAGTATCATTGAAGATCAAGAGGAAGAGGAGGAAGACCCTACAACAAAATTCATAAGAAAAAAGAGAGGAAGCATGTCCTCTAGTGAAGGTGCTTCATAGGAAACAATTGTTGGTTCTAAAAAGATTCATTATATATCATCCTCTAATGAAGATGAAGAATAGGGTTTTGGTATTCATGAGCACACTAAACTAGAAGCAAAGAGGGCTAAAGTTACAAAAGAGGTATCTTCAGACAAAGAAGAACAAAAAGCCTCTCTGGTAAGACGTGGTTCCCCTCTTAGATTAGAGGCTTTGGTAAATATTTTTATACACTTTGAAGACATGTTGTTTCCTACAGTAAAAAATTATGAACAAGTAGGTAGAGAGGGTAGAAAAACATTAATGATGGCTATTATTCAATATGTTATTACTTTGGAAGTTAATTGGGACTATGTTAAGTCCAATGTGCCTAATAAATTGTGGGAAGCTCTAATGACAAGAAGATCAGAGGTTATTGAACTGGAAGAGAAAATAAGAAATGAAGCATTTGAGAATATTGGGTCCTCTTTGACAGTAGATGACTTGGAAGCCTTGAAGAAGGTTTGTTCAAAAATGCTCCAGATGAAGAAAAGGGTAAAAACCTTAATGACAAGAGATAAGAAGCAGATAAAGAAAATAAAGAAGGAAATTGAAGATGCCATCAAGGGTATGAATAATAAATATGGAATGCTTGGTGCATTCCCATCTGGTTTTGTACCTAAGTCAGGAGAAGAAGGCTTTGTAGAGGTTCAGGAAGACATTCCGTTTGGTACGGGTGATACAATAATTCCTCTTGGAAAAAATGATGTAGATATTCATCCAAAAATAGGTATTACATATGTCCTTCAAAAAATAAATGTTACAAATGATCCTTTGAAGATTGAAAAACATAATGAAGAAAATTTTGAAGCAACGAAGCATGTTGTTGTTCCTTCGGAGCATACTGAAGAATAAAAAGATAAAGCTAAAGAAGAAAAGGATAAAGATGAAAGTGAGAGTGATGAAGGAGAAAAAGAAGAATGTGGAAATGAAGAAGAAGAGAAAATAGAGGAAGAAGAAAAGGGAGAAGAAAAGGTAGAGGAAAAGGTGGAAGAAAAGGAAGAAGAGAGAGTTGAGGAAGAAGAAGAAATGGGGAATTTGTGAGAAATAATGAAGAAGAAATAAGGCAAATTGCAGAATCACAAAGGTCTTCTAGAGAATCCTCCTCTGGTAATGATATTTTGAAAGGATTGTTATCCAAGTAAATTAGGTTATAGCTAGTGCTTCCTTCAAAACTTCTACAACTCTCCTTGATTCAAGGCTGTGTGGATCTGGACAAGATTTCTCTTGTGCATAAAATGGTGTTAGGGGATGCATTTAATGCAACTGAAAGAAGAGAAATTATGGAAATACATCAAAAGGGAACTGATCTTATTGATGACGACATCAAATCTTTGCAGGAAGCTACACTTGGTACATCAATGGATACTTCACTCACTCCAATATAGAATTTGAAACTTCTATTGGACTCACTCAAAGATGAATAACTTGATTACACATTTTAGTGGGATCTTGTGATAGTGATGGTTTGATATCATATCTTATTGGCTTGAGGATATTTTTATCACGATGAAATGGATAACTTGACTACACTTTTCAGTGGGAGCTTGTGACAGTGATGGTTTTGTAGTGTATCTTCATGGTTGGGAGATATAGTTTTTACTCTTCCCTTTTCGAGCTTGGTGTTGAGTTATTTGATCATGTTGTCCAGGGCCATGGAGGATCTTCATTTAGAGGATGGTTATCATGTTCCCATAAAGAGATTTTTATCATAGTTTAGTGGGAGATTTTAGCAAAGATGTGGATTCACTATTTGATGGTGAATGATCTTCTACAATGTTTTTTGGTGTCATCGATGAGCTCTTGGATTTTTTTTACATGTAGTGAAGGTTCTTTGACATCTTGCATGTTTCATTGATAGGATATGTTTATCATCATGTGATTTGGAGATGCTGAAATCTTGATTAGCCATAGAGGACTTCTTTAGTATTTGGTTGAGGTGTCATGGTTTATCTTTTGACATGTGATCCTTGTTTTGATAGGATGGTTATGCATCATTTTATGATGGAATATTGATTGTGTGTTAGAGTGTTGACATGATACAAGTACACAATATGTTTATTGGAGCATATGATATTATTTTTCTCGGATATGTGAGATCATGATGTGTTCATGATTTCTCAATTGGATCTTTGAGTTTGATCTTGGTTGGTTCTCTTTTTATTAGATACTTTAATCATTTTATTTAGAGCTTCATGATTATGTTATGTTGTATTTGGAGTTTGGCATTGATTGATTGTTTATAGTGACTCATATATACTTAGAGATGTAGGTGAGGCTAGGAGATATGTTATGTTTAGAGACACGTGTTGATATGGTTGCTCATTGATGAGGTTTCAAATGGAATTTTGAGGAGCCTACACCTTGGTTGGACGTGAGTTCAACATGGACCTATGCAAATATTGTTCTTAGATGAGTCATGATGACTTGGACATCTTGGAGGAGCATTCTCATTCCCCACTCTTGGTCTACTTGACAATTTATAATTTGAGATGTATTGACCATTGTTACTTTCAGATGCATTGTGTTTTATGCATTATCTTCTCATGCATATGGATCTTGAGCTATGGTTTGGTACTTCTGAAGGGTTCATTTGAGGGATGTTGGCATTTTTATCTCCTTATACATTATAAAATTATTCATTGATGTTCAGTTTAGGAGATGTTTTTGGGCTTATTTCCTTCATTAGGAATGGCTATGGTTTGATTTTATTTTGGTTTGATATGTATATATCTTGGTTACGATCAAATGTGGACAATGCTATTTTATTTTGGTTTTTGTGGAGGAGATCATTGTTAACACAATTGGCATTTAGAGGTGTGCATAGAAGGACATGCTAAATTTTTGTATTTGCATGTTCTCTCTTAGGTCTTGTTCTTCTTCTTGGATGTTTGTATTCACATGAAACTGGATTTGAGATCTTGTGTGGAGCTATGGTGATCACTATGATTGTGGTCATTTTCTTTTCATGTTTCTTTGATGGTGACATGGATGTTCCTTTATTTATTTCCTTTGTTGGGTGTAGAGAACTTGGGAGAGCTAGGGAGACTTATGGTGAGAGATGTATTGAATCAAATTAGTTTCTATGATTTTCCAATTAGTGCGGTTATTCCTTGGTACTAGACGATCTTGATTACACTTCTATGTGTTTCTATTGGTGGATTCTTAGATAAATTGATCATTTTCAAATTTGGCATTAGCTTATGTAGTGGGAGCTCGTGGATGTGTATGCTCATTATATAACTTTTTTTTGAAATTGGAGCTTGTGATTGCATGTTATGGGTTGTATATGTTGATGAGATGAGATTCAATTATTATGTTTTAGTCTTGCTAAACCATGTGTTAGATGAAATGAAACCTTGACGATTAATTTTTTTTGATGAGATAGAGGTCTAGCCACCCATTAGAGTTATTTCTAGTATATTTGATGTTGCATCGGCCAAGAAGTAAAAAATAAGAGCTCAAGCTCTCATGTTGAATATGGAAGGTTTGGAGATGAAATATCTGAGAATCATTGTAAGTTTTATCCGCAAGTATGAGGATTTATTTTCCCCTATCTAGATTGTGAGGATCTATTAATTTTCCTTTGGCATGATGTATCTTATGCAACTCTAGGATGCCTAGTTGACACCCAGTTGATGTGTTGTACTTATTTTTCTATTTAATGAATGAGAGCTAGCCCCTTAGATAGTACTTAAAAAATAAAGAAAATCTTATTAAAATATATTTATATTATAAGATAATTATATACACGTAATTATTATTATAATTATAATAATGATAGAAATATATAATCTATTAATAATATTAATATATAGATAATAATATAAATTTATTTACATAATAATACATATATAATAATAGAATACAATATGATATAATACTAACTATAAAATAATAATATAAATTTAATTATATTATAAAAATATATATTAACATAATAATTTTAATATGATAATATTATAATTTAATATAATATAATATAATATAAAATATGAAATAATAATATAAATTTAATAGAATTATAAACATATATAATAAAGGTGGGGGCCCTAGCTTGGTTGGCTAAATCTTTCTTGTTGTAGGAGGTTGTTCACAAGGTTTACTCTCCCCAACTCTTGTGGTACCGTGGAATTATAAAAGTTAATTTATCTTTTTTAATTTAGTTTAGTTCAATATATATTTTCATTTTTTTAATTAAAAATATGTTTATAAAATATCTAATTTCTTTAATTAAATAGGTATTAAAAATGAAAAGTTAAATTATTTTTCATATTTATATTTCTAAGAAGCCTAGATTTGAATGTTAAGTTTGGCTTTAGTGAAATTTGATAAATTTTCAACAAATAAATAATATTTTATGACATAAATAATAAATATTTAATTAGTTTTAAATATTTAATAAATAACTTGTTTTTTAATATATAATTTTATTACACCGAAAGGCGTTATACAGTGAAAGCATTATGTAAACATTTTGAGGCTGAATTTAAAATGACAGCCAAATGGAAGTTGTGGATGTGGATGGAGAAAATGAAAAACATCTATATTTGATTGTTGATAAATAGCATAATTTATGTAGTATTCAATTCAATCATTTAAATATTATCAAAAGTAGTTATAAAAATATATTTCACTGATTTAATTGAATCTATAGAAAATTACAATTACCATATATTTTAATTTTATTTTATAAAATTTCTATAGAATTTGAAACATAGCATAATTTATTTAGTATTCAATTCATTCATTTAAATATTATCAAAATTAGTTATAAAAATATATTTCATTGATTGAATTGAATTTATAGAAAATTACAATTACCATATATTTTAATTTTATAAAATTTCTATAGAATTTGATAAATAGCATAATTTATTTAGTATTCAATTCATTCATTTAAATATTATCAAAAGTAATAAAAATATATTTCACTGATTGAATTGAATCTATAGAAAATTACAATTACCATATATTTTAATTTTATTTTATAAAATTTCTATAGAATTTGAAATATAGCATAATTTATTTAGTATTCAATTCATTCATTTAAATATTATCAAAAGTAGTTATAAAAATATATTTCACTGATTGAATTGAATCTATAGGAAATTACAATTACCATATATTTTAATTTTATAAAATTTCTATAGAATTTTGATAAA
>VCHN02004496.1:0-11750 GCA_007115665.2 Sequoiadendron giganteum | reverse complement strand
GTCCAAGTTCAAGGTTCAAGGTCCAGGTTAAGGGTTAGAGGCCCATGTTCACGGTTCGGGGTCTAACAATCGAGGTTTAGGGCCTGGGTTCAGGATCTAGGGTCCTCGGTTTAGGTTTAGGTTTTAAGGTCTAAGATCCAAGGTTTCGGGTTTAGGGTTAGGGTTCATGGTTCAAGGTCTACGATGCGGGTTATGGGTTTAAGGTTCGGGGTCCATGCTCACGGTTCAGGGTCCAGGTCCAGGGTTTAGGGTCCAAGGTTAAGGGTTCGGGGTTCAAGGTCGAGGGTCAAGTGTTCGGGGTCCAAGGTTCAAGGTTTGTGTTCAAGTGTTGAGCGTCGAGGGTTCGGGGTCAACGCTCAAGGTTTAATGTCCAGGGTCCAGGGTTCATGGTTCATGGTCTAGAGTTTACGGTTTGAGGTTCTAGGTTCAAGGTCTTGGGTTAAGGGTTCGGGGTCAATGGTCAAGAGTTGAGGGTCAAAGGCTCGATGTTAATGGCAAGGGTTCAGGCTCCAGGGTTCAAGTTTCAAGGTCCAATGTCTAAGGTTTTGGGTTCAAGGTCAAGGGTTTCAGGGACCGGGTTCAGGGTTCAGGATTAAAGGTCCACAATCAGGGGTTCAGTGTTTAGGGTCTGGACTCAACATTTAGAGTTCAGGGTCCATGTTCATGGAACCGGGCTGGGAATCCGAGTTGGGAACCTGAATTGGGAATTCGAGTTGGGAACCAAGTTCGAAACTCGAGTTGCGAACCGGGTTGGGAATCCGAAATGGGAATCCAACCGACAAGTTGGTAATTGAGCCGGGAACCGAGTTGGGAACCGAGCTGGGAATCTGAGTTGGGAACCTAGTTGGGAGCTCGAGTTGGGAACCCGAGTTGGGAACCCGAGCTGGGAATGCTATGTGGTAACCCGAGCTAGGAATCTGAGTTGTGAACTCGAGTTGGGAATTCAAGTTGGGAATCCGAGTTGGGAACCCGAGCTGGGAATCCGAGTTGGGAACCGGGTTGGGAATCCGAGCTGGGAACCCGAGTTGGTAATTGAGCCGGGAACCCGAGTTGGGAACCGAGCTGGGAATCCGAGTTGGGAACCCGAGTTGGGAATCCAAGTTGGGAACCCGAGTTGGAAATCAGAGTTGGGAATTCGAGTTGTGAACCGAGTTGGGAATCCGAGTTCGGGACCCGAGCTGGGAATCCGAGTTGGCAACCCAACTTGGGAATCGAGTTGGGAATCCGAGTTGGCAACCGGGCTGGGAATCCGGGTTGGGAATTCAAGTTGGTAATTTGAGTTGGAAATACGAGTTGGGAACCGGACTTGGGAACTCGAGTTGGGAATCCGAGTTGGGAACCCGAGTTGGGAACCGAGTTAGGAACCCGAGTTGGGAAACGGGTTGGGAATCCAAGCTGGGAACCCGAAGAGTTGGGAATTCAAGCTGGGAATCCGAACTGGGAACCGAGTTGGGAACCCGAGTTCGAAACTGAGTTGGGAACTGAGCTGGGAATCTGCGTTGGGAACGTAGTTGGGAGCCCGAGTTGGGAATCCCGGTTGGGAACCCGAGTTGGGGATCCGAGTTGGAAACTGAGTTGGGAACCCGAGTTGGGATTTGAGCTAGAAATCCGAGTTGGGGATCCGAGTTGGGAACCCGAGCTGGGAATTCGAGTTGCGAATCCGAGTTGGGAACCTGAGTTGGGAATCTGAGTTGGCAACCCGAGTTGGGAATCCGAGCTGGGAATTCGAGTTGGGAACCCGAGCTAGGAATTCGAATTGGAAATCAGAGTTGGGAATCTGAGTTGTGAACCGAGTTGGGATCCGACTTGGGAATCCGAGTTCGGGACCCGAGCTGGGAATCCGCGTTCGAACCCGAGTTGGTAATCGGGTTGGGAATCCGAGTTGGGAATTCGAGTTGGGAATTCGAGTTGGGAATTCGAGTTGGGAACCCGAGTTCGAAATCCGAGCTGGGAATCGAGTTGGGAACCCGAATTCGGAATTCGAGCTGGGAACCCGAGCTTGGAATATGAGTTGGGAATCCGAGCTGGGAACCGAGTTGGGAACGTGAGTTGGGAATCGAGCTTGGAACCCGAGTTGGGAACCGAGCTGGGAACCCGAGTTGGGAATCCGATTGGGGAACCGAGTTAGGAACTCGAGTTGGGAACCGAGCTAGGAACCCGAGTTGTGAATCCGAGCTGGGAATTCGAGTTGGCTTTGAAAATTGGGCTAAAAAACGAGTCCCAAAATTAGGCTCCAAAATTGGGCCCTAAAAATCTTCTTTGAAAATTGGGCTCCACAAATGGGTCCCAAAATTCGGCTCCAAAAATGGGATTCAAAAATCGGGTTCAAAAATGGGTCCAAAAGTGGTGCAGGAACTCGCACAGGTGCAGAAATGGGGAAGGGGTACTCGCTTCGGTGCGATTGGTGCAGGGACTCGCACTGGTGCAAAAATGGGGGCGGGTATTCGCACCGATGCGAGTGGTGGCGGTGAAGCGGAAATGGGGGCAAGGTACTCGCACTGGTGCAAAAGTGGGGGCAGGGGACTCGCACCGGTGCAGAAACGAGGGTGGGGTACTCGCACCGGTACAAAAACGGGTGTGGGGTACTCGCACCGATGCAGAGTACTCGCACAGTGTGAGTGGTGCAGGAACTGGCATCGGTGCTAGTGGTGCAAGTACTCGCACGGTGTAGAAATGAGGGCGGGGTACTCGCATCGATGCAAATGGTGCGGGAACTTGCACCAATGCAGAAATGGGGGCAGGGTTCTCGCATCAGGGTGTTTGGTTGTTTTCAATGTCATCCTACAAATTCTTGGGAATCGGACAAATGGCTTATATAGGGGGGTAGTTACATTCAAGGGGCTGAGTCCAGATACTCGCACCAGTGAAAAATGGGAGCGAGGTAGCTTGCATGGGTCAAAATCTCGAATGCCCACGTTTTGGGTGAAAAGTCAGAAATCGGGGTGTTTGACCATTTTTCAGCGTCACCCTGACGATGTCTGGGAATCAGACAAATAGCTTATAGAGGGGGGTAGTTGCATTCGAGGGGCTGAGTTCTCATACTCGCACCGGTGCAAAAATGGGTGCAAGTTACTGACGTTGGTGCAAAAATGGGGGCGAGGTGGCTTGGACGGGACAAAATTTTGAATGCCCACGTTTTGGGCGAAAAGTTGGAAATTGGGGTGTTTGGCCATTTTTTAGCGTCATCCTACCGCTGCCTAGGAATTGGACAAATAACTTATATAGGGGGGTTGTTGCATTCGAGGGGTCGAGTCTGAATACTCCCATCGGTACAAAAATGGGAGCGAGGTGCTTGCATCGGTGCATAAATGGGAGTGAGGTGGCTTGGACGGGACCAAATTTCGAATGCCCACATTTTGGGCGAAAAGTCAAAAATCGGGGTGTTTGACCATTTTATAGCGTCATCCTACCGATGCTTGGGAATTGGACAAATAGCTTATATAGGGGGGTAGGTGTTCTCGCTGATCTCAAATTGCGCGGGAAATCTCGAAGCTCGACCCGAAGTTGGGGACTCTAGCCGGGTACTCCGAAGCTTCCAAGACTGAAGCCGGAACTCGAAGCTCGACTGAACAAGACCAGCTCGGACCCGAGCTGGGAACCCGAGCTCGGACCCGAGTCGGCACCCGAGCTCGGACCCAAGTCGGCACCCGAGCTGGGAACCCGAGTTCGGGGTGTTTGGCCTGTTTTCGATGTCTTCCTACCGATGCCTGGTAATCGGACAAATAGCTTATGTAGGGGGGTTATGTGTCCCGATCCGAGCTGGGAACCCGAGCTCGGACCCGAGCTGGGAACCCGAGCTCGGACCCGAGCTGGGAACCCGAATGGACTGAAAGCCGGGAACCTCGACCGGACCCGGAAGCTAAACCCGGAAATGGGTAAGACTAAGCTAACGCTATCCTACCGATGCCTGGCAATCTCACAGATAGCTTATATAAGGGGGTATGTGTTCACTTTTGGCCAAGTCCGCATAAGAACCGAGTTGGTAAGCCGAGTCCGAGGGTCGATACGATAACAGATCGAGCTGGGAATTTGAGCGCGCCGAGCCCGGTTCAAAAAGTAGGAAATCGGGGTGTTCGACCGTTTCCATCGTCATCCTACCGGTTCCTGGGAATCGGACAAATAGCTTATATAGGGGGTGTGTGTGTTCTGTTTTGGCCCAGTCCGCATAAAACCAAGGTGGCAACCCGAGTCCGAAGGCCGATATGAGAACTGATCGAGTTCTGAATCCGAGTCGGGAGATCGAATGCGAAAAGTTGGAAATCGGGGGTGTGTGACTGTTTCCAGCGTCATCCTACCGATGCCCGGGAATCGGACAAATAGCTTATATAGGGGTTATGTGTTCTCTATTGGCCCAGTCCGCATAAGAACCGAGTTGGGAACCCGAGTCCGAGGGCCGATACGAGAACAGCTCGATGTGGGAAAATCCGAGTCGGGAACTCGAGTGCGGCGAGGTCGGCGCGAAAAGTCAGAAATCGGGGGTGTTTTGCTTCCGTCATTATCCTAATGAATTAGAAACTGGCCAAATAGCTTATATGGGGGTGTGTGTGTTCTCTTTGCCCAAATTCACATACCAACCGAAAGTTGGGGAACCGAGAGAGGAACAGATCGACTTGGAGGGACAAGCCGATGGATTTGTGGGGACCGAATGAGTCCGCCTGTGAGGGTTACTCGTGGAATGCGAATCGACCGGGACGCCATGGATTGGGGTGATTGCCCAAGCACCAGTGGTGCAGGAATCGGTAGAGCGCTCCTCACAAGGGGAATCCGAGTGTGCCCAACTCGGTGCGAGCCGAGTGGAACTCGGGGAGCACCAAAGCAGCGATAGTCGCACCAAGGGGTTTCGGGTTCAGTAGGTCTCCGTCCAGGACACCTGACCTGCTATACGGGGGCGCTCTCTCGCCTTCTCCGAACGGTCTCGGTATCGGATGCACAGCTCTGAATAGGGAACGGCACTGGTAGCCGCTCCCAACTCTGCTGGGACCTAGTAAGGGATGACTCGGGAGCCCTCGTCTAGTCCGGGTTGGGTGTGAAGGCAGAAATTGGGGGGCTTGGTCTTCTCTCGGCGCCATCCTACCGATGTCTGGGATTCGGACAAATAGCTTATATGGGGGGCATGAGTCATTCGCGTGCCTCCCCCTGCGTGCCCCCTCAAGCGTGATCATAAATGCTGTTCGAACGGATGGATTCGGCGGTCGGGTTTAGGCGTGCAGCATCATGGTCACGCGTGAGGGGGCACGCAGGTCGGAATGGATGCGTAGGAAATCGGGATTGCTATGCGGTGGCTACGTCACGCAGTCCTAGAACGGTCTAGACATCGGACGCACCTCCTTGAGCGCGAGCGGCACTGGTAGCCGCTCCAAACGTGTCCATGTCGTGGCCAAGTAAGGGATTTCGTCTGGGTACTCCGCGTAGGAATCCGATGTCCTGCGTGAGATGACATTCTCGGAGTTGGAATGGATGCGCAGGACGCTGGATTTGCTACGCGGTGGCTCCATCGCCGTCCTAGAACGGTCTCGACATCGGACGCAACTCGGGAACACGAGCGGCACTGGTAGCCGCTCCAAACTCGTCCATGTCGTGGCCAAGTAAGGGATTTCGTCTGGGTACTCCGCGTAGGAATCCTATGTCTTGCGTGAGATGACATTCTCGGAGGTGGATGGGTCCCGGAACGGACTTAGGAACAGTCCATAAGACGCTCCCCTAACAAGGAGTGCACCAAGTCGCACCGGAAATGGGGCGCACCAAGCCGAGCCGAGTTCGAGTTTCGAATGGACTGTAGTGCAACCCAGATTATTCTGGAGGCACAAGCAGTGAAAGGGCTCGAGGGCCAACTCGGATTCGACGCCAAGGTTGCCATACGCGTTGGGTTGGATGTGACTCGAGTGTCATCCGGTGTTCCTGGGGCGCAATGCCGGGGACCGACACTCGAATCCCATACATCCCCCGCGCATCGAAGGCCGAGGCGCACCAAAATTTCGAATGCCCACGGCTTGGGTGAAAAGTCGGATATCGGGGGGCTTGGTCCTCTCTCGGCGTCATCCTACCGATGCCTGGGATTCGGACAAATAGCTTATATGGGGGACATGCACCATTCCCGTGCCCCCCCTGCGTGGCCCCTCAAGCGTGACCATGATGTTGTTCGAACGGATGGATTCGGTGGTTGGTTTTAACCGTGCAACATCACGTTCATGCTTGAGGGGGGACGCAGGTCGGAATGGATGTGCAAGACATAGGGATTGCTATGCGGTGGTGCTACGTCGTAGTTCTAGAACGGTCTCGACATCAAATGCACCTCGGGAACATGAGCGGCACTGGTAGCCACTCCAAACTCGTTCATGTCGTGACCAATAAGGGATTTCGTCTGCTGCGTACTCCGCATGGGAATCCGATGTCCTGCATGAGATGACATTCTCGGAATTGGAATGGATGCGCAGGACATTGGAATGCTGTGCGGTGGTTCTGTCGCCATCCTAGAACGTTCTCAGCATCGGATGCACCTCAGGAATACGATCGGCACTGGTAGCCGCTCCAAATTCGTCCATGTCGTGGCCAAGTAAGGGATTTCGTCTGGGTACACCGCATAGGAATCCGATGTCCTGCGTGAAATGACATTCTCGGAGTTGGATGTACGTCCCGGGACGGACTTAGGAACAGTCCGTAAGATGCTCCCCTAACAAGGAGTGCACCAAGTCGCACCAGAAATGGGGCGCACCAAGCCGACCGAGGTCGAGTTTTGAATGGACTGTAGTGTAACACAGAATATTCTGGGCGCACATGCAGTGAAAGGGCTCGAGAACCAACTCGGATTCGACGCCAAGGTTGCCATACGCGTTGAGTTGGATGGGATTCGAGGGTATGAACGGATGGATTTGTCTCTCGATTTATTCATCGTGCACCAACACGAGTCAGGCTTAAGAGGCATTGCAGGTCCCCGCCCATGACACCAGATTGCTATGCGGGGGCTCTCTCTCGCCTTCACTGAACGGTCTCGGTATCGGATGCAGGCTCGGAATAGGGATCGGCACTGGTAGCCGCTCCCAACTCTGCTGAGACCTAGTAAGGGATGACTCAGGAGCCCCCGTCTAGCATTTGGGTTGACTTGGACGACCAAATTTCGAATGCCCACGGCATGGGTGAAAAGTCGGAAATCGGGGGGCTTGGTTCTCTCTCGGCGTCATCCTACCGATGCCTGGGATTCGGACAAATAGCTTATATGGGGGGTATGTGGCATTCTAGTGCCCCCCCTTGCGTGGCCCCTCAAGCGTGACCGTAATGCTGCACGATTAAAACCGACCGCTGAATCCATCCCCGTTTTAATCGTGCAGGATCACGGTCACGCTTGAGGGGGCACGCATGTCGCCCCGATAGAATGCATGCAGGACACCGGATTGCTATGCGTTGAAATCGTCGCCGTCTTAGAACGGTCTCGTCATCGGACGCACCTCGGGAACACGGGCGGCACTGGTAGCCGTTCAAAACTCGTCCATGTCGTGGCCAAGTAAGGGATTTCGTCGGGTACTCCGCATAGGAATCCGGTTTCCTGCATACTCGGAATTGGATGTCCCGCAAGCCGCTCCGTTAAAAAAGGAGTGCACCAGGACTTCGGATTGGTATTCGGTGGGCTTCGTCGCCGTCCTAGAACGGTCTTGGCATCGGACGCCCCTCGGGAACACGAGCGGCACTGGTAGCCGCTCCAAACTCGTCCATGTCGTGGCCAAGTAAGGGATTTCGTCGGGTACTCCGCGTATGGATCCGATTTCTTGTCATCTCGGTTTGACCCATTTTCGGAGTTGGATGTCCCGTATCGGACTTAGGAACAGTCCGCAAGCCGCTCCCTTAAAAACGGAGCGCACCAGGACACCGGATTTGCTATGCGTGGCTTCGTCGCTATCCTAGAACGGACTCGGCATCGGACGCAACTCGAGCGGCACTGGTAGCCGCTCCAAACTCGTCCATGTCGTGCCCAAGTAGGGATTTCGTCGGGTACTACGCATGAATCCGATTTCCTGTTTACTCGGTTTGTTCTATACCAACCACTGACTCCGCCTAGGACACTCGACTGTTATGCGCGGGCTCTCTTGCCGTCTCGAAACGGGGCCATGTTTCGGATGAATCTCAGGGAAGTGATCGGCACTGGTAGCCGATCCAGACCCGTCCAAATCCGTGACCCCAGTGAAGAGATTTCTTATGAGCCTCTGTCTAACTCTCGGGCCTGCTTGGGAGGGTGTGCTCCATTTTGCTCCCCACCGCAAATTCTCCCAATTGCTATGCATAGTCTCTCTCGGCGTCTCAGAACGGCCTCGGCATTGGATGCTTTGCGTAAAACGGATCGGCACTGGTAGCCTTTCCAAAGCCGTCCATGTCGAGGTCTAGTAAGGGAGCCTCTGTGTAGCTTTTGGGTTGTTTTTGTTTACACCCGACTCCCGCCTGGGATGCTCGACTGTTATGCGTGGGCTGTCTTGCCGTCTCGGAACGGGTTTGGTTTTGGACGCATCTCGGGAAGTGATCGGCACTGGTAGCCGATCCAGATTCGTCCAAATCCGCCCCCAGTAAAGAGATATCTTGGGGAGCCTCTGTCTAACTCTCGGGCTGCTTGGGAGGGTGCGCTCCGTTTTGCTTTCCAACACAAATTCTCCCAATTGCTATACAAGGTCTCTCTCTGCGTCGTCTTGGAACGGTCTCGGCATTGGATGCATTGCGTAAAACGGATCGGCAATGGTAGCCTTTCCACGGTCATCCATGTCGGGGCCTAGTAAGCGAGGGAGCCTTTGTGTAGCTTTTGGGTTGTTTTTGTTTACATCCGACTCCGCCTGGGTCACTCGGCGGTTATGCGTGGGCTCTTTTGCCGTCTCGGAATGGGGGTATGTTTTGGACGCATCTCGGGAAGTGATCGGCACTGGTAGCCGATCCAGATTCGTCCAAATCCGCCCCCAGTGAAGAGATATCTTGGGAGCCTCTGTCTAACTCTCGGGCTGCTTGGGAGGGTGCGCCCGTTTTGCTTCCCAACACAAATTCTCCCAACTGCTACGGAATTCTCAGCGTGATAGGTCTGGCATTGGATGGGAGGTTGGGATCGCTTTTGGGTTGTTTTTGTTTACATCGACTCCGCCTGGGTCACTCGACTGTTATGCGTGGGCTCTTTTGCCGTCTCGGAATGGGGGTATGTTTTGGACGCATCTCGGGAAGTGATCGGCACTGGTAGCCGATCCAGACTCGTCCAAATCCGGCCTCAGTAAAGAGATATCTTGGGAGCCTCTGTCTAACTCTCGGGCTGCTTGGGAGGGTGCGCTCCGTTTGCTTCCCAACACAAATTCTCCCAATTGCTATGCAAGGTCTCTCTCGGCGTCGTCTCGGAACGGTCTCGGCATTGGATGCATTGCGTAAAACGGATCAGCACTGGTAGCCTTTCCAAGGTCGTCCATGTCGGGGCTTAGTAAGCGAGGGAGCCTCTGTGTAGCCTTTGGGTTGTTTTTGTTTACATCCGACTCCCCGCCTGGGTCACTCGTCTGTTATGCGTGGGCTCTTTTGCCGTCTCGGAACGGGGGTATGTTTTGGACGCATCTCGGGAAGTGATCGGCACTGGTATCCGATCCAGACTCGTCCAAATCCGGCCTCAGTAAAGAGATTTCTTGGGAGCCCCTGTCTAACTCTCGATTTGCTTGGGAGGGTGCGCTCCATTTAGGTCCCCACCGCAAAATCTCCCAATTGCTACGCACGGTCTCTCTCAGCGTCTCAGAACGGCCTTGGCATTGGATGCTTTGCGTAAACGGATCGGCACTGGTAGCCCTTTCCAAAGCCGTCCATGTCGGGGTCTAGTAAGGGGGAGCCTTTGTGTAGCTTTTGCGTTGTTTTTGTATACACCTAAGACCCCCGCCTGTGACACTCGACTGTTATGCGTGGGCTCTCTCTTGCCGTCTCGGAACAGGGGTATGGTTTGGACGCATCTCAGGAAGTGATCGGCACTGGTAGCCGATCCAGTTTCGTCCAAGTCCGGCCTCAGTAAAGAGATTTCTTTGGGAGCCTCTGTCTAACTCTTGGATTGCTAGGGAGGGTGCGCTCCGTTTTTCTCCCCAACACAACTCCTCTCCCAATTGCTATGCAAGGTCTCTCTTGGTGTCGTCTCGGAACGGTCTCTGCAGTGGATGCATTGCGTAAAACGGATCGGCACTGGTAGCCTTTCCAAAGTCGTCCATGTCGGGGTCTAGTAAGGGGGGAGCCTTTGTGTAGCTTTTGGGTTGGTTTTGTTTACACCCGACTCCGCCTGGGTCACTCGACTGATATGCGTGGGCTCTCTTGCCGTCTCGGAACGGGGGTATGTTTTGGACGCATCTAGGGAAGTGATCGGCACTGGTAGTCGATCCAGACTCGTCCAAATCCGGCCCCAGTAAAGAGATTTCCTTGGGAGCCTACGTCTAACTCTCGGGCTGCTGCTTGGTAGGGTGCGCGCTCCGTTTTGCTCCCACCACAAATTCTCCCAGTTGCTATGCAACGTCTCTCTCGGCGTCTCGGAAAGGTCTCGGCATTGGATGCATTGCGTAGAATGGATCGGCACTGGTAGCCTCTCCAAAATCGTCCATGTCGGGGTCTAGTAAGGGGGGAGGGAGCCTTTGTGCAGCGCTTGGGTTGTTTTTGTATACACCGAGGACCCCCGCCTGGGACACACTCGACTGTTATGCGTGGGCTCTCTCTTGCCGTCTCGGAACGGGGGTATGTTTTGGACGCATCTCGGGAAGTGATCGGCACTGGTAGCCGATCCACAGCTTCGTCCAAATCCGGCCTCCGTAAAGAGATTTCTTTGGGAGCCTCTGTCTAACTCTCGGATTTGCTTGGGAGGGTGCGCTCCGTTTTTCTCCCCAACACAACTTCTCCCAATTGCTATGCAAGGTCTCTCTCGGCGTCGTCTCGGCATTGGATGCATTACGTAAAACGGATCGGCACTGGTAGCCTTTCCAAAGTCGTCCATGTCGGGGTCTAGTAAGGGGGAAGCCTTTGTGTAGCTTTTGGGTTGGTTTTGTTTACACCCTACTCCGCCTGGGTCACTCGACTGTTAGTAGTGGGCTTTCTTGCCGTCTCGGAACGGGGGTATGTTTTGGACGCATCTCGGGAAGTGATCGACACTGGTAGTCGATCCAGACTCGTCCAAATCCGGCCCCAGTAAAGAGATTTCCTTGGGAGCCTACGTCTAACTCTCAGGCTGCTGCTTGGGAGGGTGCGCGCTCCGTTTTGCTCCCCACCACAAATTCTCCCAGTTGCTATGCAAGGTCTCTCTCGGCATTGGATGCATTGCGTAAAACGGATCGGCACTGGTAGCCTTTCCAAAGTCATCCATGTCGGGGTCCAGTAAGGGGGGTGGGGGCTTCTGTGTAGCTCTTGGGTCGTTTCTGTATACACCCAAGACCGCCTGGGACACTCGACTGTTATGCGTGGGCGCTCTTGCCGTCTCGGAACGGGGGTATGTTTTGGACGCATCTCGGGAAGTGATCGGCACTGGTAGCCGATCCGGACTCGTCCAAATCCGACCCCAGTAAAGAGATTCCTCGGAGCCTCTGTCTAACTCTCGGGTTGCTTGGGAGGGTGCAATCCATCTTGCTCCCCACAACAAGCTCTCAATCGCTATTCAGGGCGTTTCGGAACGGCCTCGGCATTGGATGCATTACGTAAAACGGATCGGCACTGGTAGCCTTTCCAAAGTCATCCAAGTCGGGGTCCAGTAAGGGAGCTTTTGTCTAGCTTTTGGGATTTTCTTTATC
>VCHN02001224.1:0-24171 GCA_007115665.2 Sequoiadendron giganteum | reverse complement strand
AGAGGGGAGAGAGATAGAAGTGATTTAGTGAGAGACTTGGGAGAGAGAGAGATGGAGAGAGAGAGAGGGAAAGAGATAATATTTAAATATTTTATATATTAGTAATATATATATATATATATTCAAATATTTATAGATTAACTAAAATATTTAAATATTATACATAATAATATAATAATATAATAAATTGTATATTATATATTACATTATAAACTATATTGTATATTATATATATTAAATTATAAACTTTATTGAATTTTTGAAATCATATACGGAAAATTGTATAGAGTTTTTAAAACTCATATCTAAAACATATCAGATATCGGATTCAAATTGGATATCCGATATGATGACAAAAAATTTAATGCCTAGGGATTAGGCTCGGGCTTGCTTTGGAATTTGGTTTAGACCTACCAATCCTAAGAAGTCAACACAAAAAATGTGTTTAACAACTTACCTTGCTTTTCCAGACTTCACCCATGTGGCTAGCGACTTTTATTTTACCCAAAATTGATGAAAAAAAAAGGGTTTGTAAAGGAGCTTCTCGGCTTTCTGCCGATATAAATTATACTTTTCTTTGAATCTAATACATTATTATTATCCATTTTCTATTATAATTACGACTAAAGTCCTGATTTATAGCTTGATAGAAAAACATCTATAGCTTTCAAACGATATCACATTTTTTGAATCCAAAACATGTGTCACATTCTATGCTTCACATACTATAGGATTAAAAAAAATGAATTGCATGAAGTTTTGACCAAGTTAAGGTGGTCAGACATACGAGTTTTTATATTTTTAAAAATTTGTAATAAAAAATTAATAATTAATTATTTACTTGAAAAAAATTACAAAAAAATATGCATCACATCTGGACATGAGTCCTCTACTTATATCTAAAATCTTATTAAAAAATATTATCATTGTATTATGGTTAGGGTGGTCAGACAGACACCTACTTCTTATTTTTTCCCTGAAATGTAAGTACTACTGCATTGAAATTTCAATTTTTCACCAACTAGATTTTTTTTTAGAAACATTAACCTAGTAGTTTAGAAACAAAATTCAATTTTCCACAGATTCTATTTTTACATATTTTTAAGTCAAGTTGCCTAACTCTGATTTTTCTAAATTTTCATTGCCACTTAAAGGCCTGTTTTTTCCATGATGATCCTACACATACCCTATTACAAATTTGCAAGATGTACTATTGATTGTATTCATATTCTCTTTGATGGAGTTGATTCTTCTTAAATTATTGTGAGGGAACACTCTGACGCTCTAGTCAATTCTATACATGATCATTTATTCCAATTTGACATGAGTGTGAATACTTTGGATCAATATTTGGAGGAGACATCTTTAGAGGAGATACTTGAGTCTTTGGATTGTGTTCTACATCAATCTCTAGGATATTTTGATTTGTCATCTATAGCAGTGTGGCCTAGAACACTTGATTTGATTGTGACTGCTTTCAATATTGACATGAGGACACTTATGCTATGTTCAGAGACTTCATAAATTTTGCAATTTCTTCCTACATATTCCTTTCAAGACTTGGGGGATAACTTGCATATACCTTTGGTTTTGTTTATTCCTAAGGGGAGGAATGTTGTTTGACAATCATTGACCAAATCTTTCATCCAATTTCAAGCATCTACCATTGGATCTCTTTGGGAGGGGCTACTTAGTCCTCTTATTCTCTCTCTATTATAGGGTATGTTTTCTCTCTATTTTTTGGGGAGCTTCTTTTTCTTTGAGGGAATTTGATATGTACATGCATACCTAACATGGCCTCATTTATTGAGACTCACCATCTTTTACATCCTCCTAAGTTGTGCTTAAGAGGGGATGTTAGTGTAGGTTTATATTTTCCTACTAAGATAATTTATTTTCCCTTAGTTATAGGTTTTTTTTACACATTTATTAAGTTTGCATAGGGTAATAAATTGAGTTTCACATTTAATAACTAGGAGATAAAGTGATGAATTGTCTCTGCCTTTTAAGGGTAGAGTATTTAGTTTTTCATCACTTTATTTAATGTTGGTGGTTATTTATGGTCAATTATTATTGGCTTATTTTCCACCTCCATCATCTCCTTAGTTCTATATAAAGTCACTACCTAGCTCAAGTATTTTTCATCTTAGAAGTTCTTAATACAATTTTATCATCTTGACATTGAATATCTCTCAAAGTTATGGTTTGCATTATTTATGTTTTCCAGTTTATGTAACTTTGAATTTCTAATGGTGAAACCATTTTCACTTCACTTTTAAAGTAAGTTATTTGAGAGTGGGATATGAAGATAGTAGAGGAAATAGAAAGTGTCTAGGGAGCTAGGTCTCCTCTTGGACCTAATAAATTTATACATTATTACTCAATCACTATTGGTGGATAACTACTTCTCCTATGAAGTAGAGGTCTTCTCATGATTATCAATAATGACTAAAAACACAATAATATTACCCAATTAAATTGTTTGGATATCACACTTAACTACATTTCTTCTAAATTTTAAGTATGATTCATCCAATATGGATGAAAAATAAGATGATGATTATTAAAAAAATGACCATAATGACTATGATGATGACCACAATGATGAGAAACTAATATAAACTATGAAAACTAATAATTTAATCATATTTATTATATTATAATTTTTTGTTAGATATAAACTATGAAAACTAATAATTTAATCATATTTATTATATTATAATTTTTTGTTAGATATTTGTTGTAATAGTGAGCATGCCTTATTAATATTTAAATGTGTGAATTATAAGTAGATAAGATAATTATTATTTGTGTGAAACCATAATAATCTGCCCGACATTTTAGTTTTATTGGGCTATTGAAATTAACTTTTTAAGTAATCAACATATATTTTAATTATACTAAAAAACTCTCAAGAATTTGAAGATGATATAAACTGGTGATTTGTGTCATTTTTTATGCATATTTAATCTATATTTTTAAAAAATTAAAAAATTTATCACTTTTTGTTAGTTTTGATAAAAAAAAGTATTATTATTTAATTGTAAATGACATCTTCCTATAATAAATAATTTATACTTGAAGTAAAATCTTTCCAAGACTTCTTGAAATTAGATCAACTCTAATATCTATCACATGAATATATTTTAGTAATTTTAATATCTAGCACATGGACATTGATGTAGAATGTAAAGTAGTTTAAAAAATATATTTTAGTTTTCTATTTTCCCTAGTGTCTTGGGTAGAGGTGTTTTTTTATATTGGAACTATCTTAATTATAAATAAATATAATATAATATTTATATATTAGATTATATTTTATATTTATGATAATTTATTTTTGAGGGTTATGTAGAGGTAAAATATTTTTCTTGGATGATTTCATTTGACCATGCCACACATTTCAATTAACTTAATTATAACTGTAATTGGAAGTAAATTCCTTTCAAATGGGTGATGGGAATAAATATTATGTTGAAATATAAATAATTATTGGGATTAAGTTTCACACACTTTGAAAATCTCTAATATTTGACTTATTTAATCATTTTGTATTTGATAACTTGTAATTGTCACTTGGTTTCATCAATATTTCTAAAAAACCTACAACATTTGTAACGTATGTAAAATTTTCTAGGATATAGTGAATATGAGGAGATGGAGTTAATTATGGATTAGACAAAGATCAAGAAAAATATTTAGTCAAATTATGTAGGAATAGATTTCTAAAAGATGAAGTAGTCTATAATAACATGCCCTAAATTGGTGGAGGTACTCATGTGACGTTTCCAATTTCATTTATTATTTCATCATGATTTTTGGAGGCTTTATATTGTGTTATTGATGGGATACCTAAACTACTTATGTTTTTTTTAATTTTTTTGACTTGGTTATTTAATGAATGCTCTAGATAGACATTATGATACACCTTTATTTTTAAGGGTTATACTACCAAAAAATATATAAAGATAGTTGATTATTGTGATATATGAGACATAATTGTATATTGTATAGTAGATGTTATATTCACTATTACTAAATAATACATTAAGGATCCTTTTTGTTGGTTTTTTCAAAAATATTTTCTTTGATTAAATATTATATAAATTACATTATTTATCTATTGTTAATTGGATGTATTTGCATGTTATTTAATGTATAATGTGTTATCATGAAATTGATATATATCTATAATATATTTGGATTATCAACTCTCAAAATTAAGTAGGAAATTATTTTATAGTTTTATCTACCTTCCTTTCAATAACTTTATCTTGATGGAGTTGAACATGTAGAAAATATTGTATACGTACAGTTTCATATTTTGAAGAAATCTAATATTTGTTTGGCAAAGATCTCAAAGAAATAGTCCTTAGATATGTTTTAAAATAATTTTAATAGTTATTCTAAATAGTATTTCTAAAAATTACACCAAGTTTATATGTCTCATGTATTTTTCTTATTAAAGAACTTGTATTTATATTTCTCTAGTATATATGAAGCCCTAAATATTTTTCCCATTTATTTCCAATTTCTATTTAAATAAAAACTTAAATATCTAGAAAGAGATCTAGTTGAGATTGGGGTGATAGCGGTGCATGAGCTCCGCTAGGGTTTTGTGCTTTCTGAGGTCATTCGTGGCCCCTCCTGCATCATATTGCGCTTCTTGCGCAGGAAATTGTTTCCTTCATTGAGTAAGGCCGCATTTACTGCGATTTTAGGGGTTTATTATGCCTTCAACCGGTTCTAACCCATAAATTTTTGCTGGTGTTAGCGGTTCGTCGATGCAGTTTAATGGCTCCCCCACTGAACAAACGCCCTCGAAAATTTATTCTGAAAGTCTTTCACGAGGTAAGCATTCTAATGCCCCTGCTGATGTAGTTTTACCTTTACCTGATTTTGATTATGCATGCCAATGGCTTGAACAACACACCCTTGTGGGTTATTTTGTTGGGAGGACTCCTCCCGAAAGTGTGCTAAAAGAGTGGGTTAACAAGGCTTGGGTCCCTCATGGGGTCCGCCTTGATATGGTCCAAAACTTGACCAAGGGTTTTTTTGTTTCACTTTGTGAAATTTAATCATGTCCAAGCTATTTTGGGTCATGGACCCTGGTATGTTCGCTCTTCCTTGTTGGTTTTCCAGTCTTGGACCCGAGATTTTGTTGTCTCAGAGGACACCAAAATGCGTGTTCCGGTCTATATTGAGTTTCCCAGGTTTCCTTTGCCTTGTGTGCCCTTCTTGAACCATATTGCTTCCTCTTTGGGGAGGGTTGTTTGCATCGAACCTGATAAGATCTTTCAAGCCCATCCTCAAAAGAGGGTTTGTGTGGAAGTTGATTTATCCAAGGATTTGAAAGAGTCTATAGACATTCAAATCGGGGATATTTGGCACACCCAAAAAATCACATATTTTAACCTGCCCAACACGTGCTACCGGTGCCAATCAGCTAATCACAAGATCAGGGACTGCCCTTTGACAATTCCCCGTATAGTCTCTCAGCCACGGGGTGCTGAAAAGCCTCATCGGACAGAGCCTTCAGCTAAGGTGGACACAAAATGGACTACGGTTACAAACTGGAAGAATAAGTCGTCTGGTTATGGGTCAGCTCCCAAGGCCCCGGAATCAACCCAACAGGTTTCAAACCCTTTAGAGAAGGGGATCACTACTCCCTCAGGAGTTGCTTCTATTTTTTTGCAGCCTAGGTTGAAGGCCACGCCCCAACCTGCTACTATTTTATGTGCTCAACTGGCTTTGTCCTCCACTATGGGGACCCAGCGGCATTCTCGTAGCCCGTCTCCTCCACTGGAAGAAGGTGAATATGTGCCAAAAAAATGGATATTTTCTCCCTCTATTCAAATATGTTCTATTTTGTAAGAGTTTTTGAAGAACAACTTCTCTTCCCTGGGTGAAGAGGATCGGGATTCTGCAAGCGTGAAAGATTTTCCATGAATTTTCTCTCATGGAATGTTCGAGGTCTCACTGACCTCTCAAGGAAGTATTCTGTTAGGAATACTTTGAAGAATTACCCAGGGATTGAAGTGCTTTGTCTCCAGGAAGTTAAAATTCCAGGTTTTTTGCTTGCTTCAGCTTATCATTCTATTTGGCCAGCCAGTTCTATGTTTTGCACTCTGCATGAGGCTGGTCATGGTGGAGCTGCTAGTCTTTTGGCCCCATGACTGCTTTCTTATGTGGTGGACCATGGGGTTGACCCCTCCTAGCGAGTTGTCTGGGTTCTTCTCAATATTGAGAATCATTCCTTCAGGATTATTAATATTTATGCCTCTAATGATGTCGTGGAGCGTTGCTTGCTTTGGCGCTGGATTGCTGACTCCTTGCTAGTTGCCACCTGGTTGCTATGTGGGGATTTCAACATGGTTGAAATGGCATATGATAAGAATGGCACTGTGGCTTTTCATTGGGTTGTAGGTGAAAGGAAGGCGTGGTTTTACATGCGTAATAAATTGGGGCCTTTTGATCCCAATATGGGTTACCACCATTCTCATTCTCTCTGGCACACTTGGTGTAATTACAGGGCTGGTTCTGACAGAGTCTTTAAATGCCTTGATCATTCTATGATCTCGGCTTAGTCCTTTTTTTCCTTCAAGAGTTGTGCCTTGCCTGTGAAGTCGTTAGTGGATGTGACCCTTTCAGATCACTTCCCAATTCATTTTCACATTGAGTGGGTGTCTTGTCAACCTCACACGTGTAAGACTCAATTCTTCTTGAACACGTCTTTGCTCTATCATAAGCCCACCCTGGCCCACATTCTTTGGGTGTGGAATTTAGAGTGCCTTCCTCCTTGCCGTACAGGCTGGATTGTTTGGTGGAATGATGCCATCATTCATACTGCACGCTTGTTACGCATTTATGGGTGCCAACTTGCTATCTTTCATTGGCATTCTTACGAGGCCACCATTTTCGAGTTGTGTGCTGCTATGGAGGCCTTAGCGGCTTGTCCTTTTTCCCTGTCACATCAAGTCTGGGTGCAGACTTAAACACCAGCAGCAAGTGGCAAATAATTATTCTGCCAGAGGCACTCAAATCAAGGCTCAGCTCCACTAGTCCAAAATTGGTGATTGTGCCTCCAAAGAGTTTTTTTGGCTCTTCATGCTAAGCACTCTTCCCTAAGAATTAAAGCCATCAAAGATGGTAACCAAGTGCTTTCTAAGCTACCTAACATTCTCCTAGCTTTTGTGTGTCACTATGAGCAAGTTTTCGCGGCTCAGGACCCCATGCCTGCATGCCAACAAGCCCTTCAGAGCTTCCTTGCTATTGTGCCACATAGGCTTTCTTTAGCCCAGATCAATTTTTGTGATCAATTGTTAACAATTGATGATCTCAAGGAAGCTATTTCCTCCATGGATGATGATAAGGCTCTTGGAATTGATGGCTTTCCTTGTGAATTTTATAAAGTGCTTTGGGACTGTATTGGGAGTGATTTGCATCATGTTTATCTTGAAGCCTTTCAAACCAATTCTCTAGGTAATTTAATAAATAAAGGAAATATTAAATTCATACCTAAGCCTAGGGATCCGGAGGATATTTGCAATTGGCAGTCCATCACACTTCTTAATGTTTCTTACAAAATCATTGCCAAAGCCTTGGCTCTGAAAATTTGCCACCTATTGCCTCAGATTGTGCGTCCTGAATAGACTAGTTTCATTAAATCTAGGTTCATTCTTGATAACATTATTGCTATTTGGGAAGGCATGGAGTGGGCCCAGCGGTCGAACCAGAAAGCAGTGTTCATTAAAATTGATTTTGCCAAAGCCTATGACCATATTGAATCACCTTTCATTCTTGCGATGTTACAGGCCTTGGGTTTTGGGCCCAATTTTTTGTAGTCTATTCATATGCTTTTTTCTGATGCCTCAACTTGCATCTCCATTAATGGCCGCCAGTCTTCTGCATTTGGTCTTTTTCGTTCTATTCACCAGGGATGTCCTCTTGCCCCTGCTTTGTATGTTCTAGCTGCTAAGGGCTTTGGATATCTCCTAGCCAATGCTATCTCTCAACAATGTGTTAAAGGAATCACTCTCCCAGACTCTCAAGAGCAGCTTGTCAATGGGCACTTCATGGATGATTCCTTTCTCACTCTCTTAGAGGAAGAAGGATTGATCGTTGCTGCCCTTGAATGACTTGACACTTTTTGTCTTATGTCCGGCTCCGCTATTCAATGGCACAAGACCTTGTGCTATAGACAGTCAGTGCTCCCCACTCTTGCATGGCTTCAAACTTATAACTGAAAATGGATTGGTCAGGGTGAAATCTTTCAATTTTTGGGCATCCCTTTTGCCTTTCAGGCTTCCCCTCGGGAGCTTTGGCAAGCCGTGCTCTCTAGGGTTGAGTAGAAGTTGGCCTATTGGGTTACCAAGCCTCTTTCTCTGGCTGGAAAATTCTAGGTGTGCTCTAAAATCTTGGCTGCCACCCACATCTACTATTCTTCCTATTGGGCTCCTTCTAAAGCAGCCTACAACAGGCTTGATAAATTTCTCCACGATTTTCTATGGGCCTCTTCTGAGACCCATAAGGACTTTCATCGGGTCGCTTGGGAATTTTGCTATCTCCCCAAGGAGTCAGGAGGACTTGGCTTGCTCTCCACTCAATGACAAGGGATTTCTCTCTGTGTCAAGTGGATTATCCACGCACTTACTAGGAATGAAGCTTGAAAAATTCTCCTCAGGCATTGTATTCAGTCTGGTTTTCTTGTTCACAGACCCGCCTAGAAAGGAATCGGTCTCCAAACCCTTCTGGTTATGAGGGAGCCGGTTCAAATTATGGGCTCCTTTGTGGCCAAAAGTATTTGGTGTTCTTGGGAAACCGTTATGCCTTGGCTCCATTGGGTTGGGGCTAGCTTTCGTGATGGGCTCTCCATCAACCAGCATAACCTCTAGTGGTCTCCCCTTCTGGCTCAGAATGGTCAACCCCTGGCTAAGTCACCTTGGGTCAAAGCTCTCAGATTTCATAAGAAGGGCATTCATACACTACATCAGCTCTTCCATTGGCCTACCATGTGTATTTTGTAGTGGGATATTTTTAAAACCCAATACAATCTTCAAAACTAGGATCATCTTACTTTTGACGGGCTGGTGAGCGCCATTCCGGAAAAAATTATTCACAAAGTTGGCATTCATGGGTACAAACCTTGGTGGAAAGACTAGAAATGGTTTCCAAATACTCCTCTATAGAGCTACAAGCCACGACTTGGTTACATGTGGCTTTCACCCCATTTTCCTATGATCAGTTCTTTGAACCAGAGGTGGCTTCTTAACTCCTGAACCCATACTTGGTGTAGGAGGTTTGATGCCACTTGGTCTGTAATTGTTAATCCGAAGCTGGCCCACTTTGCTTTGTGTATTCTTTTCCAAGGCTTGCCTGTGGGTTCTCGACTGGTTCATTTGGGGGTCTCTGACCCTCGCTCCCCTTTTTGTGGGTAGCTAGAAAGTTTCAAGCACCTTTTTTGGTTTTGTCCCAGAGCTCAGCAGCTTTGGACTTGGATTCATGATTTCTTTCGGCCTTTTAGGCCTAAACCCTTTTCGTGGTATATGGTTTTGCTGGGGGACCCAATTGGAACCCCGACTAAGTTCACCTAGCTTTGACACACTTTTAGAGTGGAAATCCTCTTCAATATCTGGAAAGACAGAAATGCTTGTGTATTTCCTCATTCTCATTTAGATGTTAATGTGTCTCTTTATGCTAAAGCAATTATATGTTCTAATGTAATGTTACAGATTCAAGTGCAAGCCAACAAGGTTGCACTAGAAGTGGCTCACCTGTAGGTTCTCCTGGACCACTAAGGCAATGCCCCTTGTACTATGGCTCGAATCCTTGATTCACCCTCCTCTTCTCGCGGCTGGTCGCCCTCTCGGGGTCGGAAGCAGAGTGATTCCACACTAGCTCCCTCCTAGCCTCATGCTCAACAGGATTCTCGGCCTCCTAGGCGGGCTTGTTCTCCTTCACCATGTCCTAGTCAGGGCTGGCACTCTAGTGGTGTTCCAAGGAGTAGTGGTGGCAGTTTTGGGTGGCCCTCTGATACTCTGCCTACTTTTGGCTCTGGTTGGCCTTCCATTGGCAAAAAATTTTACGGTTGGTTCTCGCAATCTCGCCTCGGCGCGAGGATCAAGATAAAGATAAAGATGAAGAAAAAGCTGATGATGGTTGGGGTGCTCCTCCTGACATCACTCCAAACCCCGCTGATATATGGGGAAAACATTTGGATGATCGGGACCCCCCAAGATCTACTGGCACTGCCTTGGCTGCCTAATTTTTTTTTCTGTTATTGAACCTCTGGGCTAGGCCCATGTGATCTTTTGGACTTTTTGGGCTAGGCCCATTCATTATTTTGGTTTTTCTGGGCTGGTCCCATGTGACATTCGGGGTGTGCCTTCTTACCACCCACCCCTTTTTTGTGAATTTGTAATTTTATCTTTTTTAATATAGATATCTGGAAAATTCATAAAAAAAAAAATATCTACAAATATTTCCTTGGAATCCCTAGCAAGAAAAAAATATTTATTGATTTATCTTCAAGGCTTGAGTTCTCCAACTCATCATTTTATTTAAAGTATTTCTCTTATAAAAGAATCTCCCAATTATTTTTTCTTTTATAGGGAGAAAAAATCCACCATGATACATTTGGATTATATGATCAATTGAGAAACTCTTTATTGGAATCTTCCAAGGAAATTTATATGTCCTATTATATATGACATATGCAGTGACAAACTTTTAAATGAAAATAGCCTAATTTTTTTTTTTTTCAAATACAAGATTAGCTAGTAATCATGCATGTGACCACTTTTTTGACCCTAGTGTGCTCTACCATTGAGTTATCAAGCCACTTGGTGACTAATTCATCTATAGTTTGAGTATAAGTCATTTTTCCAACACTCCCTTGAGCCAAAGCATAATTTATTTGAGTTCCTAGCTTGGCCTAGATTCGCTAGGTTGGATTAAACCATGTTAAAACTAGTAGTTGCGTTTAGTGACATGCAATGATGAGCCGATAGGTGGAGCGAAGAACCAATGATAGTGATAGAATGGGAGGAAGAGCATGTGCAGATATGTGCAAACAATACAGCCTTTTGCGAACAACAACTTGTTCAATGTTGAAATAATGTAGGCTTGTCAACAATTTGTTGTTGAAAACAAAACAATGCACCCTAAATTACAATGCAACAATCAAGAATGCTTTATGGAAATCACCATAAATTGTATAGTGTTCACCATTTTACTGTGTTGCAACCATAGCAACAAAATGGAAGGCATAGATCATAAATTCTTTCCCCCACAAGCTTCTTATTGGTAATGTGCCAACATACCTAGATTTGGAGAACCATGAACAACAATGGCTTGTCGAAAACAAGAAAAAAGTGTATAAGATTAACTATTTTATCATCTGGCGCCCATGCCTGCAAAACAACAAATACATACATATCTATACGTAGGGAATACCAGACTGTATTTTAAATATTATATGGAAGAGTGATGTCAGGATTAATCGCAGTGATGGACTGTGCTTTGCTTTGTTATGTTTTATTTTATTTCTCTTATTTATAGATATGCCTGTGTACCATAGTAGATGCAATCAATATTGATATGTACTGAGGTACTGTTGGAATGATAATCTATATTTGAACTATTCTATGGAACATTGATTCTCGTATTGAGTGCAATGGTTGACAACATGTTTCCCCTATGTAGAGATATACTTAATATATAGACTATGAAACATAGCAATCTTTTGTGAATCCTATGTGAGAAACATTATGCAAAATGATAGGCACAAAAAATGAACAATAAACGAAACAATACTACTTTTAACAAACAATATACTCTTTTCTCAATAACGCTTTATCTAGAATTGAATCAATATAGCCTAAGGCAAAGAACAATAATGAAGAATACCCAATGGGATGAAAGATAAATTGTATAACATTAACTATTTTATTCCATTACAACCATAACCACAGAACAAAAGCCATAGACAAAAACCCACAAAAATTTAACAATAAATAAAATATGGAACACAACAAAATGAGCCTTTCTCTCCACCCTACCAAATTGGGTCATGGAGCCTCATGGGCTCTCACCAAACCCCCGAGCAAGAACATACATCGTACACCACCTTGTTGAATGGTGAAATCAATGTTGCTTATCACAGTTAATATAGAGTCTATAAGGATTTAGTTGTTTCTTTGACCATTGTAACTGATCTTGTAGTCAATATGATAATTGTGAGAGGTCGGTTATAACACATGACTTCATCAAAATCCACTTTATGGCTGCAGTATGATCTACAAGAATAACAACAAAATGTGAAGTTTAGTGCAGTGATCATTTGTTGTTGGTAGACAATATCTAAATGAGGAGATATAAAGAGCTATGTAATTTATAGTAGATAATATGCAGTACACCTATAATGGAAGGATTGGAAGATATAGATATAGCTTGTGCATCTGGCAGAATCCAGTATAAAGAGAAGAAAATAAGCTTGTTCTCCACCCTACCATATTGGGTCATGGAGCGTCATGCGCTCTCACCAAACCCCCGAGCAAAAAATAAAATTATCAAGTATTTTAATCAATGGTGAAAGCAATGTTGTGGGCCCTGCAAACTTTATAGAAGATCTATTGGCCCGGAAACACCACAAAGGAGGATTGTTTGACTTGAGCATTATCTATAAAGGTGAAAGCATAATGTGAAGTTTCGTGCAATAAATAGGTGTCATTCATAGACAATAAATAAATCAATAAATTTAAAGACTTGTACAACGTATAAGAAGTAATATGCAATTCATGTGTAATAGAATGTAGTTAATTAAAAAAATGGTGGCATACCTTGTGCATGAAATGGATTATAGTATGAACATGGAAAAAGGAGGCCTGCTCTCCACCCTACCATATTGGGTAATGGAGCCTTGTGGGCTCTCACCAAACCCCCGAGAAAAAACATTAATCCTACACCACTTTGATCTATGGTGAAAATAATACTTTGCGACCAGGGAAAATTGGTTGTCTTTAAATCAATGCTACAATTTTTTTTAATAAATCGCCATGCAGTTGTGAAATAAGAGATGCAATAAAAGATATATAGGCTTACATTATATATAGTTAAAATGCCAACAAAGGCCACACACCATGCAAACATGCAATTGTAAAGGTATTTAGCATTTTGGGAATGGTGGAAATTCTATATGCATGCAAATGAAGAGGGACAGAGAAGTAATATAGTTACCGTTAAAAATGACAACATTCTTTAATCGATGGTGAAATAAATGTTTTGGGCCATGCTGAGTTTATAGAAGATCTAATGGCGTTAAGATATCATAAAGGAGGATTGTTTGGCTTGAGTATCGTCTGCAAAGATGAAAGCATTATGTGAAGTTTAGTGCAATAAACACATGCCATTGATAGAGAATAAATAAATCAAGAAATTTAAAGATTTGTACAATGTATAAGAAATGATATACAATGCAATTGTGATAGAATGCAACAATTAAAAAAATGTTAACATATGTTCCAGTAACAACAAATCTTAAGCATTATGGAATGTGGACATATCAATAGCATTAACTTGGAAATTTTATTTAGTTGCAATTAGTATTTTGTATTTTGGAAAAAATATGTAGTTGTATTATTTATGACAACCAATATGAGATGTAGTTGTGAAATAAAAGATGGAGTAAAGGACATATAGCCTTACCTTCTATCTAAATAGTATGTTGTTGAGCTTGTCAACTATGAAAAACATCTGATTGGAAAGCTATTTATTATTATGGAGATTTCTATGTACAGTTCACAATGTTTGCAATCTAAAATGGTTTGAATCAAATATAGTTAGACATAAGGGAAAATTGAAGTTGAGTGCAAGGAAAATATGTCAATTGTAGAGAATATCTAAATCAAGAAATATAAACAGCTCGAGAGTTCATAACAAATATCTAAAATATCTGCAATAGAATCTAGGTTATATAAACAAGATACAAACATGACTTGTAGAAAGACTAAGAGACAATATGTTTACAATTATAACTTGGATATAATTTTCTTCTGGTACATGGCAATTTTGTTTAGCTGAAATAAGTGTTAGCCTATTTTGAGAAAATATACAGTTACAACATTTGTGACAAAGAATTTTGAATGTAGTTGTGAAAGAAGAGATGGAATAAAGGAGATATAGCCTTACCTTGTATGTCAATGGAACACAATTGCAACTTGAACAACATGAAAAACTTGAGAGTAGGAAGCTAATTTTTTTTTTGAAGATCTACAGTAACAATTGAAAATGTTTGCAATCTACGCTTATTAGAATCTAACATAATTACACACAAATGGTTCAAACGTGATAGATTTGGAAGTGACATAATTGATTAAAGGGTAGGAAGGTTTTGAGAGAAAAATTAAGTATAATTTTTTTTTGACGAAGCTAGAAATAGGTAGGATTCCATGTTCGTTGTTCAAGGTAAGAGGTAATGAAGGGAAAGAATTCAATGAAAAATTGTCTTAGTAATCAATGAGGAAGTAAAATGTTGCCTATCTTGGTAGAAGTGATTCTAGCTGCATTATGCGAGGGGGCTAGGAAGAAGGAAAATTAAAAATAATGGGAATTCTAAATGCATTGAAGTGAAAAGGAGAAGGACAAGTGGTATAGCTAGCTTAAGTAACAAAATAATTAGATCATGATTAGAATGCAGACAATTGTTGGAGGTGTTTTCCTTCCTTGATTTAATGCATTATGGAGGGAACAAGGCAGAGTGGAAATTAGGAATAGTCGGGGTTGTAAATGCATAGAAATGAAAAGGAAAAGGAAAAGTGGCATAGTTACCTTCAAAAACTACAACATTTTATTATAATCGGGATGCACACAATTGCTAAAGGCAATTATCTTCCTTGATTCAAAGTGCATTGTATTTGTTGGAATGCAACCTAGAGTATCTATCAAAAGAGAAAGGTGGATCTATGCATATTCTTGTTATTGATTTAACACGAGAGCTATGAACGTAAGCCCTTTCCTTTCTTTAGTTCCAATATCTATTGTAGCTCTCTCCAGTGTCAAGCCTTGAGATTTATGTATTGTTATCGCCCAAGCCATTGTCAAGGGGAGTTGTCTTCGGCTACCTTGGGTGATTGGGGGAATGAGAATGGCTTGTGGGTTGTCTCAATCCCATGCTGGGCTGATTTAGTTTTGGAAATGGACGACAACATATTCAAGCAATTGAGGTGGTTTAGCATCGCTAGCATAGATGATAGCATTCACTAAACCCAATGATCCATTAACCAAGCCAGTTGCCACCCAAAGATTTTTTTTCAACATTACTTGCTGGCCAATTATAAGCAAGAGCTCTGCATGAAGTTGTTCATCATCGCCATAGTCAAGTGCATTTTACTGAGAACTTTTAGAATCACTAATTACAATGGGAACATTTAATTATTGAAGCATTTTCCTATTGTGTAAGGTAACCAACCTATTCGTTGGGAATAAGTAGATAGCTTCATAAAACTATTGGTTTTCCTTAGCAGAAAGCATTGCATGTGATCGATTCATAAGGGTTTTCCAGTCAAACTGGGATGCCTAAAAATTTATAATATTCAAAAGCAATGTACAAAATTGTTATTGTGTATCAGATTGTCCATGTTGGCGGAAGATAGTGTCAAGCATGAAAACAATATTAAAAGTGTGCCAAAGAGCTAATGATGTGGATTGAGAAGCATAGATAGGCCTATCCAAAATAAAAGGTAGTTGTGCCAGGTCACCCATGAGTATAACAGAGAGCCCACCAAATGGATGCATATGTTTAGCAGGGAATGCTTGCCACAATCAGATATCTATCTTAACCAACAACTTGGGCCCCAGGAAGCTCATTTCATTAATTAAGATGTACTTAATATGTTTGAACTCCTCTTGAAGGATGGTCAATGCTTGTCCCTAAATAATGGATTCATATCTCTAATTGGTAGCCGGAGAGTTGTATGTACTATGGAGGCATGAATATTGTAAGCAACTACTCTCGTTGGTGCCAAAGAAAGAAAAGGATTCATTCTTTGATTTGGTGATGTATTTAGCACTCTTCAAATCTTATCTATAATGAATGATTTACCTATGCCAACAGTTCCTTGAATGATCATACACAATGGCAATGATGAAGATGGGCCAAGATGGTGTTGTTCAATGATATTTAGAGCAAGATTTTTCTTAGGAGATAGTTGATGAGAAAGTGTAGGCGGTGCAAATGAATAAAGGGTGTCTTTAGTTGTATGCAACTTGTTTAAATAAACTATTCAACAATACTATGAATTTTTTTTGGAACATGGTGTGCATCCCACTTGTGATGTAGATCAAAGTCTCACCTACCCAATAATTGCAGTTGGTTAAAGAAAACATTGTTTGTAGCACCAAGGCAAGAAAGCAATTCCCATTCATATTCATCTTTGGGAGGTAGAGACTATGCACTATCAGTATCACTATGGCCTTCCTCTTCATTAGTGGGAAGGGTAAAAATTCTATTAACATGCCAAGGGTCATAGCCAGCAACATGAAACAACCTCCAATTTTGTATTATGCTTTCTCTTGTGAGTCCTATGTCTGCCTCGACATTTTGGAAAGCCTTGTATAATAGTAATTTCGACCAATAAAATGTTTCAAAGGTATCACTTTTCTCAAGGGGGGTGCTCTTGAATAGCGGGTAAACAATGATGATAGCAGGCTATGGGTAGGGACACAAGGTTGCACATTTGTGATTTTCTTGATATGTATACAGTTGTGTAGATTGGATAAGGGATATTGTCTCCATTTCAATAGGTCTTTGCATGTAATAATGAATATAGCCACTTGCAAGCTCATCACCACAATCAACTTTTTTCAAATGGTGGAATGTCTACCTGCTAATGTTCAAAGATAGGAAATTTCAACTTGAGATGACAAGGGAAAACTTTAGGAGCATATGGCATGTTTCTTGTGCACTAATGTCACAATCTGCAACCAAGTTCATCATAAGTTTTTGATAGGAAAATAATGCTTTATTTGTAGAGGAATTTGTATTGGAAAGCCTTTGCAAGATGTTAGCATAACTTTCAGATTTTTTAAATTCAAACTTTGATGTGTATTTGGAAATGTAGTTGAGGATAATTTGTCTAGACAAGACTAGTTGGAAATCAACATTTTCTCGCGAAATTGTAAGCATCTCAGGATTGTGGATATGGACATGCTCATCATTTCTTGTTGGCTTATATGATTTGTTCAATTCACTATCAATTACCAATGTTGATGATGGTTGTGTGTTCCATGGAGCTTTGTAGCAACATTGTAGTTGGTGGATTTTTTTCCTAAGGAAAGTGTATTGACTACACTTTGTATACCTTTGCATCGTGTTCAGGAGTTGTTCATAATACACCATTGGGTCCATGTAAGAGATTTGTGTGGTATTAAGCAAGCATGGGTCCTCCAAAGATGAGTGGCGGACCCTTCAAAGCAGTTGTTATGGGGTTCGAGTATTCTACACAGAAACGTAGTGATCGAATAAGTTTTTTGCTTGTTGAAGTTGATATGGGTTGGACCAATCAAGAACGTCCATATTTAGGGCATCTAGAAGCCATAAGAAACCATGCACATGTGCTGATCTAGGATGATGCCAGTCATATCTATACCAATAGTCCTTTGTTTGGAACAACCTTTGAATAACCTCTTCACAAAAAATGGTGAACCGCAAGTGCATGTACAAGGTTGTTATTTGCGGGTTTTGCACCACATTATCAATGAAGCATATTTAGGAGTATGGAATATGCAACTAGGCATGAGGATGAATCACCTTGTACAAATCAGGCCACTTTGTGTTAGCAACGCTCAAAGTGAAGAAGAGATTCTGTGTACCAAGTTGGTGGATCATTGTTGTAAGCTCTTAGTAGCAGTTACCCAAATATGAGCATGCTCCTCACAAAGATGCACCAAAGCATACAAGCTGGTTCACTATCTGGTTGTCAGGTGCATCACGAAGCAATTACCGCAAAGAAACAATAGAATTTGGGATCCTTTCCTCCAAGTTTTTTTTCATAAAAATTGAAGTTGATTGTTGGCTCCGATGTCTCATTATCAAATTATAAAGGTAATATATAAATTTGACATGCCTCCCAAATCTATTATCATAGTATCTCATCAAATGAAATGCATATTCATGTATGTGAATCTGTACGGTCCTTGATTGTAGGGGCATTGTTGTGCCAGTGGGGAACAAGATTGGAAAAGCCATGCTAAATAGCCTTTCTATATTATATTTATTGATAGGGCTAGAACTTATCTCAGGCCAAAGCAAAGTATTTTCACTAATGTCTTTAATTTGTAAGGCATCTCTAATTTCCTGTAATTCTCGAGGAGGGTTGGATGTCAATGAAATAGATGATGATGAGGCCTCAAACTCAGGTTCCTCATCAACAACACATTCTAGAGTTCCCATTAATTCAGATGTGTTATGTACCAGTTCTTTCATTATGTGCAATAGATTGGAGATGTCAGTACTTATAGCAGGCAAAAAATTTAAAGTATCGCAATCTATTGCAACATCATAGTAGTATGGTTCATTTTCAATTTTGTATATTAATGCAGCCATGACATTATGTTTGTCAATGTAGCAATCATAGTTCGTCCCTTGAACACCAATTCTACACACAATCACCATTTCAAGATCATGTAGATGATGAGGTAAAAAAATTGCAATAGTCGTGATGTCTTGAGGGAAGTTTATAGTATGACCACCATATTTGTATTGGCCTCCTCTAGGATGGGTTACTTGCAAAACTGGAGCAACTCTAGCTATAAGAATTTCTTCAACCTGAGTAAGCTTTGCAAGGACAACAGGTTGTGGGCCTGGGTCCATCTTATTCACCAAACTGAATCTATGTACACCCTTTTCAGAAGCACAACGCAGGAAAATGATACATGCGTTGGATGTATGAACTTTCATGTCGGTATAGATTTCCTTGCAAACACTACAAATTTTCAAGTCAGACAAACCATCAATGCGTCGAAAAAATGACTGTATTATAGTGTGGAAAGAATCACCAAACATGTTGCTTAAGTGGGGGTCAGGTGATGATATGGATGGCAAGGGATGCTCAGGAAGACTTTGCTAAGGTGTACTATCCCCTGTTGTGGAGGAGTCATTACTGTGATGGTTGTGTGGAAGTTGGCCAACAATGGGGGCTACGACGCTATAGTAGGGGGTAGGCCCTACTAGCAGAGTTGGCTGCAATTGTGGTGTGCTTGTTTGCACTCGTGGGCCCAAGGCATGATGATCTACAATGGCTCTTTGTTCCAAGTATTTGGATCAATGACCTACACAAATCCGGTCTTTATTATTGGCATAATCAAGTTGGTTCCTTTGGCATTTTGTTTCATTTTTATTGTCCACACTTGGTACAGAGTTGGAACTTGAACAAGGCTGAGGAACCTACAATCATAATATGAGTAAAATAATGAAATGCTTGCAAACACCAAATTAAAGGGCATTCGAATAAGTACATAGGTGAAGCTAACTCAATATGGGACAAAACAACCAAAGGTAGATAGCAAGACTCAACAATGCCATATGGAAAATAATACATATACCTACATTAGAACAAAGATAAAAAAGTGCTTGCAAACTCAAACTTAAAGGAAAACAAAGAAGCCAATCAATAGATAGGTAATATAAAGTGGAAAAGAAGAAAGGAACGCTTGCTCTCCACCGTACCATATTGGGTCATGGAGCCCCATCGGGTCTCACCAAACCCCCAAGCAAGAACATACATTATGCACCAGTATGATCAATGGTGAAACCAATGTTGCTTATTATACCTAATATAGAACCTTACATTCTAATAGTTATTTTTTTTCCCTGGAATGAATAATAGCCAAGATGTCACAATCAACATGATGTATTGGATGCATATGTAGGGATTTGTTTCCTAAAAATATAAAACCATGGTCGAGGGGGGGGGGAAGTTGTAATATAAAAAAATGAAACAAACATAAATAATTTTCCCAATAGTGACCTATTGACAACAACAAAAGAATACATATATGCAAAAGTATTTGCAAATGTCTCTATGCATATGCAATGTAGTTTCGATGGAGAGTGTAAGGAATGGAAAGTATGTTGCACTGTTTGAAGAAGAGTGCAATGTTGCTGCTAGCTATGGTTGTGCAACATACCTTCCTTCATTCTAGCCCCCATCAAAAAAACCTCACATTTGTGATTGCACATGCATATATACATATACATATAAATATTATGATTAGGACAAAAATGTGCTTGCAAATGCCAACTTAAAGACTCACAATGCAACTAAGTAGCAAAAAGAAAATATAAAATGAAAGACAACAAAAAAATGTGTGCTCTCCACCCCACCATATTGGGTCATGGAGCAATGTAGTTTCGATGGAGAGTGTAAGGAATGGAAAGTATGTTGCACTATTTGAAGAAGAGTGAAATGTTGCTACTAGCTATGGTTGTGCAACATACCTTCCTTCATTTTAGCCCCCATCAAAAAAACCTCTCATTTGTGATTGCACATGCATATATACATATACATATACATATACATATAAATATTATGATTAGGACAAAAACGTGCTTGCAAATGCCAACTTAAAGACTCACAACGCAACTAAGTAGCAAAAAGAAAATATAAAATGAAAGACAACAAAAAAATGCATGCTCTCCACCCCACCATATTGGGTCATGGAGCCGCATGGGCTCTCAACAAACCCCTGAGCAAGAACAAACACTGTCCACCACTATGGTCAATGGCAAAAGAAATTTTGCTTATCACAATCAATATACAACCTATTATTATAGCAAGTCCTTATGTTGAGGCTAAAAGGAATAGTAGAGAAGCTCTCAAAAGCGGTACTATACATCGGATGCATATGTAGCATCTTGCTACTTGGAAATATGAAACTGTGATATTATGATGACGAAAAACAAATGTGCTTGCAAACACCAACTCAAAGGCTAACCGCGCACCTAAATAGCAAAAAACAAATATAAAATAAACTAGAAGACAAAAAAACAAGATGTGCTCTCCACCCTACCATATCAGGCCATGGAGCGGCATGTGCTCTCACAAAACCCCCGAGCAAGAACAAACATTATCTACCACTATGACCAATGGCAAAACCAATGTTGCTTATCATAATCAATATAGAACCTATCATTGTAATAGATCCTTTTCTGAGGCTAAAAGGAACAATAGACAAGCTATCACAATTGACACTATACATTGGATGCATATGTAGGTGTTTGCTACTTGGAAATATCAAACCGTATGCAGGGAAAATAAAAACAAAAATAAAGCAAACAAACACAAATACTTTTCCCAATAGTAACCTGTCGACAACAACAAAAGCATACGTATATGCAAATGTATTTGCAAATGTCTCTATGCATATGCAATGTAGTTTTGATGGTGACTCTAAGGAATGGAAGGTACGTTGCACTGTTTGAAGAAGAGTGTGATGCTACTGCTAGCTATGGTTGTGGAATGTACCTTCCTTCATTCTAGCCTGCATCAAAAAAACCTCACATTTGTGATAGCACATGCATATATATATACATATACAAATATAATGATGAGGACAAAAATGTGTTTGCAAATAGCAACTCAAAGAATCATAGTGCAACTAAATATAAAAAAACACATATAAAATGAAAGAAAAAATAATAATTCGTGCTCTCCACCCCACCATATTGGGTCATGGAGCCACATGGGCTCTCACCAAACCCCCGAGCAAGAAAAAACATTGTCCACCACTATAATCAATGGGAAACCAATGTTGCTTATCATAATCAATATACAACCTATTATTGTAGTTGATTCTTATGTTGAGGCTAAAAGGAATATTAGAGAAGCTCTTATAAGCGGCACTATACATTGGATACATATGTAGTAGTTTTCTACTTGGAGATATGAAACCCTAATATTATGATGACAACAAAAATATGCTTGCAAACACCAACTTAAAGATGGACAAAGTAGCTAAACACAAAAAATCAAATATAAAATGAAAGAAAACAAAACAAGACATGTTCTCCACCCTACCATATTGGGTCATGGAGCTGCATGGGGTCTCACCAAACCCCAAAGCAAGAACGGACATTGTCCACCATTATAATCAATGGAAAAACCAAAGTTGCTTATCACAATCAATATAGAACCTATCATTGTAAGAGATCCTTTTCTGAGCCTAAAAGGAACAATAAATAAGTTGTTGCAACTATAACTATACATTGGATGCATATGTCGGAATTTGCCACTTCAAAATATGAAACCGTGTGGGGGGAGAATAAAAAAAAAAAATCCGAAGAGACAACAATTCTTTTTTCAACAATACCTTATGGAGAATAACCAAAGAATACATATATGCATACATGTATATGTAAATAATTTATCTATGTGTATGTAATGCATTTTTTATAGAGACTCTAAGGAATGGAAGGTACGATGCACTCTTTAAAAGAGAGTGTAACGTTGCTAGTGTTTAATCCTATGCATCGTGCTTTCCTTCATTAGAGCCTCCATCAAAAAGAACTACACTCTTTTGATCACACATGCATATATACAAACACACACACACACACACACACACACACACATATATATATATATGCATATATTGTGATGAAGATAATAAAGTTCTTGCAAACACCAATGCGAAGACCTGCAGTGTAGCTAAACAACAAATATCAAATATGAAATCAAACATAACAAAACAAGGCCTACTCTCCACCCTACCGTATTGGGTCATGGAGCCCCGTGGGATCTCACCTTTGAACCCCCAAGCAAGAACATACATTTCTCAAGTCACTTTGATCAATGATGAAACCAATCTTTCATACCACAGTTAATATACAACCTATCATTTCAATAAATCCTTATTTGAGGTTGAAATAAATACTAACTAAAAAGGTTGTAGAGGCATATTGCATGCATTCAAAATAGGTTGGTAGATTTTTTGCTTCATGGATAGAGAAGGCCACCGAAATTAAATGTTGGTTTGCATCTACATTATTTGTTGTATGGTTTGAATGTGCTAGTGATAGTTGTTATAATACATGTTGTTTATTTATTTGTAGCTTGCATTTAGTGGTCATGGTTGCAACATAGCCAGATAGCCAATGTTGTGCGGTATATGTTGTCAAATATACACACTAAAAAATCAAATGTACAAATGTATGTAGATGGCATTAGATGTATACAATATTCATATATTTATTTTCACTGTTCTTATTAAAAATTAGACCTATAATTTAGGAACAAGGCTTAAAAAACAATAGTCAAGGTTGCAATAATTAACTTTGAAGCTTAGTGCAACCTGTTGCTGTGAGGCCTGCTTGCAATTTCTATTGGAAAATTGTTGTACTACATTCAATGCCAAATAGTCATGTGTAATTGTGACTTTGGATATTTGTTATAATTTTTGTTGATTGGCCATCTGTTTGCTTTTCTTTCTTTGAAGTCTAGATGCATGTATATAAAAATACATATACATATCCATATATTACAGTGACGATAATAAGGTGCTTACAAACACCAAAGTAAAGACCCACAATGTAGGTAAACAATAAATAGCAAATATGAAACGAAACACAACAAAAGAAGGCTTGCTATCCACCCTACCAAATTGGGTCATGGAACCCCATGGGTTCTCACCAAACCCCCGAGCAAGAACATAGATTCTCCACCACATTATTGAATGGTGTAAGCAATATTTCTTGTCACACTTAATATAGAACCTACCATTCCAAAAAGTCCTTTTTGAGGGTGAAAGAAATAATAACTAAAAAGGAACAGTTAAGAAATATGACAACAAATACAATCTAGCACCATGCATTGGATACATATGTAAAAATTTGTTGTTTGGAAATATGGAGACTAAAAAAGTACAAGTACAAATGTATGTACATGGCATTAGATGTAGACAATATACATGTATAGATCAATGGAAACTTATAGATATAGATACAGATTGGTACATGTGTTGGGAAGGGCGATTGAACTTCAACCTTCAAAGAATCTCACAATCCTGGCTCACAAATTTAATAGTAGGTTAACCCACAGAAGAACACGAAACAATGCCTTATTGAAAATTGCATAGACTTTTGCCACCTCTTTTCACATTTCAAATGGCACATGTTGG